>QANT01001311.1:0-10299 GCA_003254885.1 Purshia tridentata | reverse complement strand
GGGCGTTTTTTATTTTTTAAATTTTATTTTAATTTTTGTATTTATAGCTATACCTTAATTTCTTAAGTTATTTTAATGTGAATGTATTTTTGAATGAAGAATATTTTGAGCAAATCATAATTTGGTAAAGCTTGTAACACCAACATCTTTCTTGGCATTATAATATTAAAGATATATAAATAAAAGACAAACAATTACCAATATCCCCACTTTGGGCTTTCACCTTCCTATAAAACCCTTCTAATTGGGGTTCCTAGTGGGTCCAATTAAGTTACTTCCAACCCATAATTTGAGTTACCCGGTCCATCTTTTAATTTTATATATTTACGTTTTCATTTTATATCCGGTTGTGCCCCTCTTTATCTGAAAGACTGAAACATTTTAGATATTCCTATTATCTCTCTCTGTTGTTCATTCTTTCTCTCTCTCTCTGGTGATCTATCTTTAGCTACTGATTCATAGCAAGACAGACAGCCATGGAACACGACTTCGCAGAAAAGGTCCCTCCCTCTTTCGTTCGTGTGGTATGGTTTTCTAAAATCATGAAAATCTCTTAGAAGGCTGTACTTTATTCATTAATTTCAAATCTGTATTTTTAGAATTAGAGTTTAGATTTCAAATTGGAGCTATTTTGTTTTGGTTGGGGGTTTCTTTCATCGAATGAGTTATGGATTAGGTGTGGGGTTGTGTTCTTCACTCTCTTTCAGCTTTTTTTTTCCAATGTGCATGTATTTTGGAAGGGAGAAAATATGACCTCAGCATCTTAGGTGGTGCAAGAGTCCAACGACCCTTTTGCTATTTTCAGGAAATGGTTATACGTGGACAAGCATTGCTGACAAGTCTTGCAAATTAAAAAAATCAAAGTCCACTAGGAAATCTAAGTGAATATGTGACATTCTAATCATCGGTAAGGAAATAGATAGATAGATTGATGAAATATTGCTTGTGTTTTTATCTGGAGTTGCATATAAATTAAGTTGTAGATATACCATCCAATTTTTCAGTTATTTTTCTCATGGGAGTATGGTTAATTTATACAAAGATTGTAGCAAACAAAGATTTGGGTTTGGAGATCAAAGATGTACTGATTTACCAAATTTGTTGTTCCCCAATTTTGTTTTCTGTGGAGTAATTAATCATGTCTTTGTATATGTCTTGCTCTTTGCTCACTAGCCATTCATTTCAATCATTTTTGCCAACTACGTACTTATGGGTCATGTACTCTACTTGCTTTGGTTTTCATTGATCAATTGTTTGTTGTAATATGTGAGTGGACTTTCTAATGCCCTCAATGTTTATCATTATTAATGGGTACTAATGATCTAGGTGGCCAAATATGCTTCTAGTGATGCCATACAAATAGGGCTGGGTAACCGAGCCGAGCCGGGCCGAGCCGAAATGGCCAAATTGAGTACCGAACCGAGGTACTCCGGTAAGGCTTCCTAGCGACCGATACCGAGACTGGAAGTCTGGTAAATCGAAAATCTTAGTCGGCTCGGTTCGGACTGGAGCTTCGACCGAGAGACCTGCAAAATGCTTGTTGGCTACTATTATACCAAAATTTCAACTTCCAAATTACTTAACTAAAACATGTAAAATTATAGGGGATTGAAGCTTGAGATGAGAGGAAGAAGACCCATTAAGAAATTTGATGATTGGAGGCCAGAATTGGCCAAAATTTGAAGAAATCCGGCTAGAGGGGCGCGGCTTGAAGCTTCGATTTCGAAGTGTGGGGTGGTCGACCGGACTTGGTGGCGGCTGGGTTGTGCTGTCGCAATCTTGGGGAGTCCGCTAGTGGCCTTGATTCGGCCGGCGAAGTGAAATCTGGTGGTCGTAGGGCTGTTGTGTGGGAATCACAGGGGGGAGAGAGAGAGAGAGAGAGTACCAGCATGGGAAAAAAAAGAAAGAGAAAAGTGAGAGTGGGTGAGTCATGCAAGTTGGCTGGGAAAAAGAAAAAGAAAGTGAAGTGAGAGAAAGAGAGAAAGAGGACAAGTGCAAGGTTGGTGTGAATTTTTGACTTTTGGGGTTTAGTTTAGAAATTTAGTGTTTTTGGGTTTGTGATTTTTATTAATATTACAAATGTTTTATAATTTACTTAAAACATAATATTATAATACATATAATTTAAAAAATATATGTTATTTAATTTATATAATACATTTTTATATCAAGATTAATTAATATACCCTAAACTAGTAAACTCTAATATTATACCATACCACATATGTGATATATAAAATATATGTTTCATATCCTAAACTAAATGATATTGTGTGTTTTAAGTTTTAACAAAAAAAATTATTAGCTTCAATTGAAATAAGGTATAAGAATATATCATTTAACTTTTTTATATAACAAATATATGGTTCAATTGAAATAGTTATAAAATATAGCTAAGTTAATATTAATTTTATTATCTAAAATGTTAAATTAAAAATTAATTTTTATTTATTATCTAAAATGTTAAATGAGCATAAATATATAATTTTGAAGATTAATTTTTATATATTCGGTTCGGTTCGGTAAATTGACGGTTTCGAGTTATGAGAACCGAAACCGAAACCGACATTCCGGTTCGGTCCGGTTATTGTTGTCTCGGTTCCGGTTCTGTTCGGTTCCGATTTTCTCGGTATCGGTAGCACCGGTTTCGGAGCGGTTCTCGGTTTTTCGGTCAAACCAACCCAGCCCTACTTTATAATTAGCCTACTTGCACTTGCTTAATTATTGAATGGCTGATCTCTATGAGTATTTTTTCTCTAATTGGTAAATAGCTTCAACTTCTGTAAATTGACGGTTTTGAGTTATGAGAACCGAAACTGAAACCGACATTCCGGTTCGGTCCGGTTATTGTTGTCTCGGTTCCGATTTTGTTCGGTTCCGGTTTTCTCGGTATCGGTAGCACCGGTTTCGGAGCGGTTCTCGATTTTTCGGTCAAACCAACCCAGCCCTACTTAATTTGGTCTCTGTTTACTATTACCGGGTCGGGTTATCAAACAATAAACAGATTTCATTAGCGCATTTTCCTTATAATTACTGGGTCCAATTTTATTACGGGCTGTCGAGATGATGTTCCACCAAGCTTTCAGATAAGGACTGCTATTTAATATTTATAATCACAACAAAGATACATAGATGAGCTATTAGTTAAACTAAACAAGCAACATCACACGTACAGGGATTATTTAATGTGACAAAATCACTTATTCACAGAGCTCCCAAAAAAAGCAACTAAGATGATGGAACGATGATGGAGGGTGATATGCTTGTTTGAAGCTCCCAGAGCTCGAAAATTCCATTGACGAAGTCATAGTAACCACCCCTCAGTGCTAGCTTTTTCTCCAAGACTGCTTTTTGAACATAAGGATAAGTTTGCAGGTTTGTCAGTGACAAATTTACTGCTTCCTGCAAAAATTTATTTAAGAAGATGCTAATTAAGTGAGATTTATTATTTATAGTAACCCAAATTGAAAATGTATAAAAGAGTTTGGGCTTAATTAGCTTACCCTTGCGCAAACCTCACATTGTTCATCAAACGCCACATCAGCATGCTCTTCTAAGACCTTAGTCTTGGCAGCTGAACAAATTTTAACCCACTCATCTATAAAGTCGCTGCAAATTTCAATGAATGTGGATGCAAAATCATTTCATTAGTTCGCTAATAGAAAGTTAATTAATTATAATGATATCCTTAAAATTAACTAAAACTTTGATATGCAAAAGCCTTACAATGGGACAGAATCAACTTCTGGATGAGACATAAGCCTTTTGATCCCACCACATCGACTATGACCGATGACCAAAATATTTTCCACCTATCAAATTTTACTTCTTGTCAGCATTTGTAAATAGTGAAAGTAAACTGTTCATAAAGTAGTATTCATTTGAGTAAATCTGACCCCGAGTTCTTCTACAGCGTATTCTATGGTTGCTCCAGTTCCTGAATAATTTATCTATAAAGCAAACAACAAAATTAGCATTAATATTGTAAATTGTAATACACATTACTATGAGGTAAATTAATTGGACTTTAAATTTTCGAAACTTCAATAAAATATCTAATTACCTTGTTAAATACAGGAACCATGTTACCAATGTTGCGAACCATGAAGGCTTCCCCAGGTTGGAAATTAAGGATATGCGAGGGGCTCACGCGCGAGTCTGAGCATGCAAATACCAAAAACTGCATTGGAGATTAGCAACAGATTAATTAATTAATTATATCTTATTGAAGGCTAAATAAAATTTGATTCTAAAATGCTATGGGCTATATCGAAGGCTTAATCAAGTTTAGGTCCGAACGTACCTTTGGGCTTTGTCCTTCGGCTAGCTCAGCAAACAGATCTGGATGTGTGCTGCAAGATTAGCCCAAAAACAAAATGTTTTTCAGAAAAATTAAAAAATGACTTTCAAAATGTTAAAGAGAAGAGACTCAAAATCCCTCTAAATAAATAGCATATAGAGAAATAGTAAAAAAGCTGTCACATGTGCGCGCAAAGTTTTGGTATAGAAAAAACAATAAAAATATAAGGAAGTAAAAAGTATGTTAACGAGTATTTATCCAGATCCAATCACATTTAATTTAATATCAGAGTTTAACTTTTCACTTTTCTTTGAAAAAATAAATAAATTGTAATAAAAATATATAGTGGCATATATATATCTTACTCATAATAGTTGGTCTTGAAGTAGTTGAAGCCATCTGTAATTTTCTTAACCGGGTCATTAGAAGGATCGGGTCGTTTTTGTAACTCAGCCGTCAAATTCTCAATTTTAGCAGCAGCCACATTGTCCAGCTCTTCCTTCTCACTGCAACCAAGTTACTATCATCACAATTCGCATGCATATATTTTAAGCCATTTTTTTAATAATTTCAACCAAATAAACACTAGCTAGCTACAATAATGATTATATAGGAGCTAATCCAAAACGTAGATGGTTTAGTTTAGATCAATTAATTAATGATTATATATGCATGGGATGAGAAGTGAATTAAATATACCTGAGAAGTTTCTTCAGTCCTTCAATGGCCACATCAGATAACTGGCTAGTAGTACTAGTCATTTTATCTACTTTATTCTTTCTGCAAAATCGGAAATTCAAGAATTAAGTTAACTATTCAACATATATTCTTAGCTTCCTAACTAATATATTAGCTAGTTTTTCTCTTATATTAAATATGAGAAGTACGTGAAGTTTACAATAGCTCCATTAATCACTAAAAGCACTTAAAAATACATATAGCGGCAGTGAGGGTTTATAGCGCTAATATATGGTTAAGAGTTTTTAAATTTACTCGATCTACGTACACCTAAATGCAGTATTCAAATCCCATTCTTTTTGGCGTATTAATTCCTTGTTTGAAAAAAAGAAAAGAATACATATAGCAAAAAGATTCATAAAAATGTTTGAAAAAGCACTAAAAACATAGTAATTAGGTAGCAGCCTAGCACACGTATAATTTTGTTCCACATGCACTACCTCGCTAGCATATGATTATGAACCAACCTTACTTTTTGAAGAACTAATCTTCTCTATATTTCTCTGCCTATCTTTTGCTACAAGTGAACAAAACCACGACACAAACTCATACACATTTTAATTTGCATCAAGGGAGTTGCTATTTATAATTGAGCCAACCCTAACTAATCTTTAATTATTGTACCACGCGGAAACCACCCATATATTCTATATTTAAGTTGTCAAATAATTAAAGACTAGCTAGTCAATGTACTAGCTCTTACCATCTAAATTTATTAACTGGAGATCCTCAAAAGATTTATTTATTTATTTTTTAATAATTGGATCCTCAAACGTTTTACTTGTTTCAATATATCAAGGTTTCAATATATCAAGGTACGAGTCATTTCATTTGCTCTAAAATTTTTAATTTTTTTAATCTTCTTCCCTGCCAGTCGATCGAACCAAACACCCAGTGAACTTTAGCAGAAGCACTAGCCAACTGGGTACAGAGGGACCAGCGCTTTGCTCCGAAAATTCGGTGAACAAATTAATTATGTTAGAAGTATTGTGACATATATTATAACTTACATATGTACCCAACAGATCGGAAAACTCAATTTTTTTATGCAATTAATAATGCTAGATACATTAAATTTGTTTATCAAATAATTTATTAGTATATATATATCATCTATATCTTATTTATTATAAACATATAAAGTTAACTTAAAATGGACTTAGAGTGGATAAATTCAGTTGATAAATAAGGACTAAAATTCTCTACTTATTTGCCTACTCATCTATATTTTTAATCTTGATCATATTCCTTTGTACCTCTTACTCTTTTTTTGTCTATTTGCTCTTTATTTAATGATCAAGATTAATGCCGTTAAAGAAATGAGTAAGTAAATAGGTAAATAATCTTTGTCCCATAAAAATGTTTGGTGCGTAGTAGTCATAATTAGATCTACACTAATATCTTATCTATATCTAGCTGGGAAGTAATATATTCACATATCATTTAAATAACATTATTGATTTGTTTAATTGTTTTAGGATGAGTCAAACATTCACCGGTGTTTCACAGTCACATCACATGCACGCAACGTCGCAACCCACTTGCAGAACACAAAGAAAGACCCTTTTCAAACATTCTTAACTTGGCTAATTACTATAATATGGCCGTGGTTAGCAATTAATTATATGGGTACGTACATTAATTACGCCCGTCAACTAATTAGTGGTTATTCGTCTTAAAGTTAAAACCTTGAAGGTGAGATGCACTTTTATCGGCGCAAAAAAGGGCACATGTTGAATTTGCAATTCTGTATATATTTGAACTGCCAATAATGTTAGAGATTCTAAATTAAGATCTCAAAATGATGTGTACTCATTATTTACTTGGTATTATGATATAAATAATTTAAAACACAAATTTAGAATCTTCTGAATAAAAAAGTACATTTTATCATTTGCACGGGAATAACATTTAGGCGAAAAAGACGGAATAGCCCCTTGGTTCGGTGAAAAAGATATAATCCAGTGATCCACAAGGTGCTCGATCCTCTGCTTTATTGGATCAAAGAAATGAAGATTGTATGATGATGGAGGGTGAAATGGTTGATTGGAGCTCCCAGAGCTCAAAAATTCCATTGAGAAAGTCATAGTAACCACCTCTGAGTGCTAGTTTTTTCTCCAAAAATGGCTTTTTAACGTAAGGATAAGTTTGTAGGTTTTTGAGGGACAAATTTACTGACTCCTGCATGGAATCATTTAAGAAGATTTAAATTAAATAATTAATATTAATTTCATTCACAAATATAGTAGTAAAAAATTGTACCCAATTAGGTAGCTTACTCTTGCACAAGTCTCACACTGTTCCTCGAATGACTCATTGCCATGCTCTCTAATAACCTTAGCCTTGGCAGATGAACCAATTTTCATCCATTCATCTGTAAAGTCGCTGCAAATTTCAATCAAATTACATGCAAATTCATTAGCAATTGATAATGATTTGTGTTCCATTTTTAGTAAAATATTCATCCCTTAGTTTTAATCAAACACATTTCTATGATCCAGTCTCCACCTCTGTCCATAAAATTGTGTGCCCTTATTTAAATTATAGTTTAATAGATCGAAAGACGCGGTAAGAATTTAGAATTCTTTGTATGTTACTTGCATTATGTTTAATGTTTATGCCCACTAGAAAAACGCATAATAATTAATTATTAATTAAAGATCATATCCATGTTACTTTGTTTAACGTATACTGCCATTTTTTTCACTCACGCGCAAGCGCAACAAAAACACAGACACTCAAATACAAAATACATCATGTATAATTTGTCATTGTTAGACAATCTTATAAGTTATTAGGCTGTCCATTTCAATTATTATGTCATCCAAAAAAATACTCTACTCACCAACTTCTCTATACCCACCACTTCATAAATTTATTCACCCACCCACTTCTCTATAAGGAAAACCATTTTGGATTCATGAATTGTAATTTTTTTTTTTAATGCAAAGATTTATTCACAATTTGTCTCTAAGATATTATTTTCAATATCTGATTTTGTCTTAATCATTTCATATTCCCCTTGAGGTTTTAATTGTTTTTTTTATTTGTTCTCATATTCACAATCCTACCCTAACATAAAAGTTTTTGGGTACGTTATCAAAGTTTGGATTTAGGGATTGATTTAACCCTACTCCCTCCTCTCTCACTTTCTTCTTATCCGACGTAGGTGTATAATGGATGTATGAGGATGTATATGAGTCACAATTTTGGTGGGTATATAGAGTTTATGATTTATGGAAGAAATAACAAAACAGAGAAGAAAGATGTGGAATGAGGGTTAATTAGTAAGGGTATTTTAAGAATATTGGAGGTGGAAAAAGAGAATTATTTTTAAAAAAAAATTAAACGAGGTGGTGAGAGTATAGAATGGGTGAAAAAATAAGACATACCTGAAAGATAAATAGGATGAGTATAAAAAGATAAATATTATTTTTTAAAAACTAAATAAGTCTTTTTTAAGTTTTTAATTACTTCCCAACACCAATAGCGCATTGCCGCATTGTACATTTGTACGTGTGAAGCTGTGAAGTTACCATCAAAACATGACACTTCTTAATCGAGTTTTTTTTTTTTGGCGTAAAATATATACGTACATTTTGTGCTTCCCAATAACAATATTAATATTGCATCATATGATCGAAGCTATCATTGCCCTAATACTTTAAGAATAACTTTCCTTGGTTAAAAAAAAAAAAAACTTTCCTTCAAACAAGAAAATAGTTTAAACTAGTTTGAACTTTGAAACGTGTAACATGCATGATGCTGAACAATTTTGACTTGCCTAATATTAGCATTAATTTGCTCTAAAGACCAACAGTAATGAGACCCATTGCGCGGAAACACCATCAGTATATCATTGTTGAATAGGTACAAATATTTTGCTTGCTTGTTGATTAATTCTATAGGTATTAACCTTCTAGATCACTGCCTCTTTTATTTTTCCTTTTTTCTTCTTTTGATGAATACAACGTTAAAATAATTAGAAATATATTATTTCAAGTTAAAACTTACAACATACTATAATTGGCACCAACTATCTATTGGTCTAATTGTATATATCTTCTTAATATTAAAAAACAGTTTGATAATTGTGAATCAAAGGCGCCTCATCGTCATTCACAACAAGCATCGCCATGACTGAGTTATATAAAGCTACTCTCTCCTCTCTCTCGTTTGCATGCATCAAGATTGTTGCTAGAGTTTTGGTGAAAATGGAAGGTGGTGAGACGAGTACATTGTGTGACTGCTTTTCAATTTTTGTTTTTTGGTCATAAGATTATGAATACCCAAAATTTTGGAATAACAATTTGTGCCTCAAACATGAGTAGTCCAAAATAACTTGAGCACCACACAATGTGAATCGAAAAGACTTGTTAATACGAAAATACAATGAAATATAATTTATTTTATATAATTCAGATTTAAAAATCTTACCTTTAACGATGAAATGACAAACTATAATAGATAGGGATTTTCTTTTTAGATTCATGAGAATGACGAAATGCATGCGTCAAAGTAATCATCTGCATGCGAGGATCCACCTATTACTGTTAGCAGTTAATTTCCAAGACTTCTGAATCTGAGATATCTAATTTTCACGAACTCAACTTTGAGAACTTTACGTCCNAAAAAAAAAAAAAAAAAAAAAGCTTCTTTTGAGTACATTATGTAAAGGCCAAGTAACTCTTTTAAAGTTCTGTGGCAAAAAAAACTCTTTTAAAGTTTAAGCCCTTATTATAGCATAAAGCCTTAAAAGAGTTAGGTGAGGCCACAATCACAGCTAAAATACTGGGTACCCAGACAAAAGAATCCTCATTCACATCTTCATCATATATAATCAATGATTATAAGTTATTAGGGTCAATGTGGCCTTGAGCATCAGCACCATCATGAAAACTGAAAAGGGTTTTCTCTCAGGTGCTTCAGCTCGAACTTTTATGTAGAGCGCAGACATGTAATTAATAAAGAGTAAAAATGACTCCAGTTGAAAGCATATTCTTCAGGAAAGCTCACAGAACAGACAAACAAACACAAACGCATGCATTTTTGTAATTACAGGCACAGCCATGTGTGGTGAACATCATCATGATCTCAACTAGTCGCTGTCTGAATATCCCAGAAGCCCAAAGATAAAAAGACAAAAATTTGCAAGCTAATGAAACGATACGAAGCTTTTTCTTTTTTCATAAAAAAGATACATAAAGAACAATCACAGCATTAACATTATGCAAGCAACTCAGTAATTCAACATGCATTTT
>QANT01001310.1:0-29783 GCA_003254885.1 Purshia tridentata | reverse complement strand
TATTGTGTCACTTTATGTAGATGATATCATATATATTGGTAGTAGTGAGGATATGATAAGGAATTTCAAAGATGATATGATGAAGAATTATGAAATGTCTGATCTCAGGCTCTTGCACCATTTTCTAGGAATGGGGGTCATTCAGAATGAAGGGAGTATTTTTATCCACTAGAAAAAGTATGCGTTGACTCTACTAGAGAAATTTGGTTTAAAGGATTGTAAAGAGGTGTCTATTCCTCTTGCAACTTCAGAAAAACTAAGGAGAGAAGATGGCTGTCAACCTGCAGATGAAGAGTTATATAGGAAGATTGTGGGAAGTCTGCTATATCTTACTGCAACAAGGCCAGACATAATGTTTGCTGCCTGCCTTCTTGCAAGATTCATGCACTCTCCCTCGAGCAAGCATCTTGGAACTGCCAAGAGAGTGCTTAGATACATTAAGGGCACACTAGATTATGGAATTCAGTACAAGCAAGGAGATTCAGCCATTCTAATTGGATTTTGTGACAGTGATTGGAGTGGAGATGATGATGATTTAAAATCCACCTCAGGGTATGCCTTCTCATTTGGGAATGGAGTGTTTTCATGGGCTTCTGTAAAGCAGGGAAGTGTTGCTCTGTCTACAGCAGAGGCAGAATATGTCAGTGCCTCTGAAGCTACATCTCAAGCAGTGTGGCTTAGATTTGTACTTCATGACTTTGGGGAAGAACAGCTCGAGCCTACACTGGTGTGGTGTGATAATACCTCTGCAATAGCCATGTCTAAAAACCCTGTTTTCCACCAAAAGTCAAAGCATATAAATAGGAAATTTCACTATATTCGAGATGCTATTCAAGATGGAGTGGTAGACTTGCTATACTGTAAAAGTGAAGAGCAGGTGGCAGATATTTTCACAAAGGCATTGGCTAAGGACAGGTTCTGCTATTTGAGAGGGAAACTTGGAGTTACATCAGTCAAAGCCTTAGAAGGGAGTGTTAGAATTAAGGCATTTAACTGATGCCTCATTTACTGGTTAATGTCCATTTTAACTAAAGTTGTATTTAATTTAAGAATTTAGTTAATTAGCTAGTGGACAGATGGCAATATCTCATAGGGTGTTGTTGTTGAGTGGATGAGATCACAGTCTTTCCATCATTCTGTTACAACAGCTAGAAGCTGTCACATATACGTGTAACCAAATCCAATTTTTGGATATAATGAGAATATACAGCACCATAAGTGCACACAGGTTTTGAGCTCATTCTTTCCTCTTTCTCTGTTCTTAGGTGAATAATTAAATCACAACACTTACATATATATATATATATATAATTAATGTTTAAAGGTGCAATTCTTAATTTGACCATCTATATATACTAATAGAATAATTAAGCTAGCGAACATTTAATTTTTTTTATTAATTTCAATTTTTATTCGTTCAAATAACATATAAGTATTCAAACTCAATAAGCTCATTTTGTTTTGTTCTTTCCATATTCTCTCTAAATCTATAAATAAAAACTTTTTCTATTTTTTAATTATTTGATTTTACAATATTTAAAGATGCAACTTTTTTGAAACATAAACACACGTAGAAGATTCTATTCAAGGTCAAGGGTAAGGAATTGTATGAGCTGTTGATTTTGTACACATCCATTGTATAATTCCCCAATCATTGGCAGAATGTGACCTTTTTATTAAAAGAAAATTTAGTAGGTAAGGAAGGAGTCCTAAAATTCTATATCTTTAAATAATGAAATCGACCAACTAAAATTTAATAAATAGAAAATTATTTTCTGAATAATCTAGTCCTTAGAACCTAAAAATTACTACACAAACTAGAGAGATTAAGATTTTGCAATAATATTGCGAGGTTTTTTTCGAAAAAGAATATTATAGGCTATAGCGTGATTCAATTATTTGTGAATACGCACTTACTAAACCATGATAGCAATGAACAGCCCTCTTGATGATGAAGTCTACGTCACCCACAACGTTCTAATATATTTAATAAGTTTAAAGTAAAATAATAACTTGACCCGGTCTGCTTTATAATAATAAAAACGAGCCCAAGCCCAACGGTCCGATATAGCTGAACTGTAACGGGCAGATTTCCAACTGTTGTAAAAGGCCAGTCCAAAACTACTTAACATGAATCTTTTTTTTTTTTTTTTTTTCATTCGGAGAATATAGAATAAAACTACTCTGAGAGATTGATTGTTAAGAAGGAAAAAACGAGTGTCGAGTTGTAACTTGTAACTAAGGCGAACATTAATTGTTGAAACAAAGAAGTGAATGGAACATGGAGATCATTAATCAAAACTAGAAAAACAGAAAAAATGATTGAATTAATTTGGTGGCGGATGATGTATATGGAGATGTTTTTACAAGCAAATCTAATTTGCTGTATACGAAATGAATCTAGTTGATGATATGAAGGGCAGGCAAGAGGGCTTTGGTGAAGAGGTCTTGCAAATGGAAGAAAAGCATAAACGTTGAGGTGGGGATGCTGAGAGTGATGAGAGCCATGAATGCGAGAGCGAAGCTTGGCCTGGTGTTCATCAATTGGGACTGCAACAAACCCATGAGTTGGCAGATGATGGAATCGTAGCTGGTGTAGTAGCGCTTCTCCCACTCCATCCAATCCGACGGAGGCTCGTAGTTCCTCTCCACCATCTTCATCTCATGGACCCTCTTCCTCAGAACAATCATGTTCTCATCCACTAATCTGCTGCTGTCATTTTGGTGGTCATGGGAATGAGCCTCTCTTCTGCTTCTTGATGATGATGCAGATATCTTGCTGGACACTAAACCTCGCTTTGTATATGCTAATTTCGACCGCTCTGAAAATGGGTTAAACTTAAATGAAGGATTCAAACAAGAAGAAGAAAGGAGTGAAGTTGTTGATGCCATTGCTAATTTTGCTTTATGGTATGATTGAAATTCATGTGGTATTTGGGGGTGCCACGCACTTATATTTATAGGCCAATCTAATATATAATTAATGAATTAACTGGGAATATTGATTGATTAGAGAGAGAAATTGAGTTTAAGGTGGTGGGGCAAAAGCAATGTATGTCATGTGTGGCTAAACCGTGTTTTTATTTTTTTAAAAGGGACGGTTGCACTTTTTTAGCGCGTAATTGGTGCTAGATTCAGAGAATGTGGCACACGTCACATCATAAATAGTAGACTTGTATGGTCATGGATAAAACCAATGACACTGCAATCTTGTGCACCCAAACTTGGTCGACGACTGTGATTCAATCATGACCACCCCATGATATTTCTGCATGATAATATTTTTTATATGAAGATTAATTATAGCATAAAAAGGCTCATCTTATCAGAAGTTTGAACAAGAACAAGTGAAGTTACATTACATTAGATCTGTGGCACATAACCATTCCCCGTGAAGATTAATTATAGCATAAAAAGGCTCATCTTATTATCAGAAGTTTTTTTTTTTTTTTGGCCAAGATTATTATCAGAAGTTTGAACAAGAACAAGTGAAGTTAAATTACATTAGATCTGTGGCACATAACCATTCCCCGATATGAAAATTGAAGGAATTTTTCATTTATTGAATCCGAAATTATTGGAGAGGTTCTTGGGACTTTGGGAGGAGCTAGCAGCGTGATTAATTGGGTTGACTTGGGCGGCGATTTATATTATTATTATTTATTCGGCATTCATTAAAAATTGTTTTATTTTTGGTGAGGATGGAAGAACTTGAGGACGTGAGTTTAAAGAATTAAGGGAGGAATATATAGGAGCTTGATCAGCTGATTGATGGATTATCATACCTAAACTATTCATCTCATCACCACGTACCCCAAAAACATTTGTTTTTGAAATGGCTCATAATTATTTCTCTTTTATAAATATAATGTAAAGGTCTTGATCAAGTTGGCCTTGTAAGTTCACATGCTTTTGGCTCTCTATGATGTATGAAGTCCCTTAATCTCTTCCTCTCTTCGTTAATGGTGATAATGAAACAAGTCAATAGTATATCATGGCTTATATAATTGATTAATTACGGGTACTTTTTTATCTAGTTGAATTTGAATGGCATTTTAAAGTAAAATGTTATTTTAATACATTATTCCAAAATGAAATGCATGTGCAATAAATTTGTTACACGTACGTTTCAGAGATGTCACTACAATCAATCATGAAGAGTAATAATTAATTTGGATATATATAGCTACCAGAGTGAAAAATTCAACAAATTAATATATGTATTTACAGAAGCAACGAAGCCATGCACCAACTTAATTATGCCCATGAGCTAAAAATGAATCCCATTGGCTAACATCATCCCCCTGAAAATGTCCAACAAAGCAACTGTGGACATTGGCAAGCTAAGTGTAATAAGAGCCAGCATTCCCAAAGCCAAGCAGGGCCTAGTGTTCATCAATTGGGTTTGCAATAACCCCACGGCTTCATAGATATCCGACTTGTAATTAGCATAATATTGCTTCTCCCATTGCATCCAATTTGATGGGGGTTGATCATGATCATGTTTCTCTATCATCTTCATATCACGAATTCGCATTCTAAGAACGATCATATCTTTGTCTACAAGTTTACCGTCATAATTATCACGATCGTATGATGCACAAATCTTCCTTGAAAATTTGTTTGATCGTTTAAACACTATTTTCCTCTGACATAACTGATTGCCCAAATTGAAACGTACCGGGAGCGTTGAGTAAAGAGAAGAGATTCCGTTTCCTCTAGACATTAGAAGTTTGCCAATCTTCAAATTTGTGAATAATGATGCGTTGTTGCGTTTGTCAGCAATTAGCATGCTTGGTGTATATATATGCAAGAGCATAGGGGTTGGTGTCTTAAGAAGAGAGCCGCGTAGGAATGACACGTGGCATTTTGGCGCGTAACATTTTTGAGTTTGGTTCCTAGAAGGTTTTTGGTTTGGCCCATTAGCAGGAGCCAGGGAGTGACGTGATCCAAATCTTGACGCCAAAGAAGTTTCCGTTTGAGTAATATCTGATGGGACGGTGATATAATCATATTTAAAGTTTTTTTTTTTTTTGTTGTTGGCCAATCATAGTTTGAAGTTAAGCAAGCGGTGATTTTTCAGTAGAAGAAAAGAATTGTTATAATTTTCAGAGCATATTTATACATAGTTATTTCTTCCGTGTACACATCAAACTAGTTTATCAAATACCTAATCTAGTTTAGGCAATTGATTTATACGCATGCCTAAAATGCGTGTTAGAAACCACTTGAATATTCAGAAATAGTTTAACAAAGCCCAACTCATTTTCATATTTAGGGTTATCAAGCCTTGTGAAGAAAGTATTTCTGTCACACTAAAACCGTTTTCAGACTATTCAGCAAATCTTAGAAGCTACATAAACAGATAGATGCAACATGACCATATTATATCAAATAACCGAAACCAATTTGGTGGGCCCCATTTCCATATATAGAGCATATTTGAAGTCGATGCGGAATCAAAAGGGATTTCGTGCAAAATAAAGAAACTTCATTAATACAGGACGCATACCTTGCTGCCAATAGAGCACCTTCAGCTTCTATACAAAACAACTACAAGTTATCTGCTAAAAGCATGGTCGCATAGATGACCTTCTAGACAACCAAAAATGCATGGTTTCAATTATGCTTAAAGATCAAGACCATTTTTTCTCTTTTCTTGTTACTATGACCATATACAAAAATCACCTTCATCCATTACACGGCTCAATATAGCCCATTCTGGTTGCATAAGAACCAGTAGAAGCATATAGAATTCTAAGTTGATTTCGATATACAATAATCACAACACAATTGTCATCATGTTACATAGAAATGGCTCATTAGGTCAGAAAAGGCATGCGGCCCTCCTTTATTGCAAAGATATCTCCTTTACTTAGCACCTGTATGAAATAAATCAATAAATAGTAGCACATCTGATAAGAACACCACTAATGCCCAAGTAATTACAAACCTTCTAGGATAAATGGTGGGACTTGGTCAATTGGATTTGGAGGTGATTCAACTGGCTGGTTTAGTTCAACTTGACTGACTGTTTCAGGTTCATTTGTCTGGTATTGTTCAACTGGGTCAGTATAAAAAGGCTCAAGCTGTACCGCTGGTTGGATTTGGTCAACAGGCGTGACCTCAACCTGCTGGTATTTCGGTTTGTTTTTCTCAAGGAGAAGGTAAGTGGTGCAATACCAAAACAACACTATTCTACTTTGAGCTATCACTGTGTCCCTAATGTGACTTCCTCCAAAGGAGATGCGCTCGAGTGCCTACAAAATTAGAAAGAAACAGAGGGTATGTATTAGATATAAAACTCCTTGAGGACACAGCTATCTACCTCATGACTCAAATGCATGTATCTTGTTAGCTGTTTCATGTGCCAGAACTGGATCTACTAGCTTATTGTAAGTAAAAGCTTGAAGGGAAAGGTAGCCCAGCACGAGATGAGGTTATGGAATTAAAAATACAGGCTAAAAAGGTTTGTTCATAAAGAGAGGATTTATACCTATGCTTCTTAGATAGTATTATGTTCTTTTAATCAAAAGAGGACACTCCATTTATTTAAAAGTTTAAGTAAGAGTTCTCCCTGTACCTGTTCCCCATTTTGAATATCAAAAGAATTCTGATGATCAAATTGAAGACCACGAAACTCATTGATGCAAAGCCCTTGAAATGCCCTGAAAGTGTACCACGGCAATGTACAATCATTGGTAAGGTAAAGAAAAAAAAATGTTTAATTGTACTGTTTCATCTATCCAATATAACAATAAACTTTTTATTTCTGTATTGGAAAGTAATATTTGATCTTACCATCTTATTAGAGATACACTAGGAATCCAGCGAAAAATAATTGGTGTATTCTCTGCATTGACATAATAGCCTCCAAACACGATAAAAACTGTCATAAGTGAGGGTCCCACCGCCATAGCTGCTTCAGTGGTTGGAACCATAGCACCAACAGTAAGACCCATAGCAGATGCCGCAAAAGATTCCATGGTTACAATACCACAAAACTTACTGAATCTAAAAAGCCAAAAAAAATTGCAAGTCAGTTACTTAA
Source organism: Purshia tridentata (assembly GCA_003254885.1). Classification (NCBI taxonomy): domain Eukaryota; kingdom Viridiplantae; phylum Streptophyta; class Magnoliopsida; order Rosales; family Rosaceae; genus Purshia; species Purshia tridentata. The sequence goes on along the minus strand of QANT01001310.1, from coordinate 22,732 downwards.
TACCTTGTGATCTTAACCAGCCCACTTTTCAGAGTTCACAATGATAAGATTTGCAAAGAGAAATAACTAAGCAGCTATAAACCAGTAAATAACCTATACAGACATTATTAAATTCCACCTTCTCCTTTCCCACTCCCCCACATACTGATCCTCACCAAAAAGAAAAACTGCTAAAGACAGATGATTCGCTTTAAAGGTTTCTGTATTATCTCTGATCTATTAAATATATATTCCAACCAGTTTAATAAAATTTGGAAGTTTCAGAATATCATCTCATGTTAAACATTCATAATGTTGACTACAAAAACCTGGATACGGTAGGATGAAGACGAGCCATGGGGTACAAAACAGCACCAAACATTAATGGAAATGCTGCTCCAATGGGAATCTCAGCCATCAACTTAGAAAGAAGATAGGGTCCCAATGTATAAGACCCTTTTGCATGCTCTCTATTTACTATTGCACGCTCCTTCGGGAACACACCCACAGTCTTTGTGAGAGCAGCCATTGCTGTGTTTATTGCAGCAACCTGAGAGAGAACATCCATAAATAGGAGCAAGGAGCTTAAAACTTGTAAAAGGGACTCATATTTGAAAATTATGTTTGAATATTCAATCTTATTAAAAAACTGCCGTTCTTTCATATAGAAGGTCATATGACCGAATCTTCAGAAGGGATTGTCATTGCAGGAAATGATGAGTGTTTCTATGGTAGTTGATTCAGGAACTAAAGAATTTTACAAGAGTGCTGATAGCTAGCTTTGCAGAATAAAAACCTTGATATATAAAAAAAAAATCAAAGTCCTCTAAAAATCATGTAATTGATGAATTGATAAAATCGTTTCACACCTGAAGCAATCCCATTCTGTCTTGAATTGATGTCTGCGATCTTCCCATCCTCCAAAAGACTGACCCAAATATTATAGCTGATGCGATTGACATTCTTGCCCGAACTATATTTGTTGTTCCATCACGAGAAGCCTAGTCAGTTTTTCAAAGGTGTAATTCAGATAGAAATAGAATCAGTAACTGGAGGTATATTCATGAAACACCCAATGTAAATTCACTGTAATAAATATGCTATCTGCTTCACTGTTGAGTGCCAAAATGTTACTTGAAAAAGTGTGGATGTTATTGTTGATAATGAGTTGTAATGTAAAGAGATTTGTCTGACATGGTAAAAGGAAGCAGCTCAAAATCAAAGTGAATAAATACAAACTCATCACTGAAATTTGTGTTCTTGTGTCAGATTAATATGCACATGAGCACAAGAAATAGTTACCCTTGGATCCATTTGAATGAGAGAAATTACCAAGTATGCAAGTAAAAAGGCTTACCTGCATCCATGCACGCCTCAGAAGCAACCTGAATTGCCTCCACCAACCTCCCTTCTTCTGAACTCTACTTTTCCTGCTGAACTTTGTGCTGTTCTTGGAGATTTCCCTTCTTGTAATCGGAGTTGCATACAGAACTAGTGATGATTGTTGTGAAAATGACTCAACAAGAGCATCTATTCTTTTCTTAGAAGAGTAGACACTTTCAGCAGAACTGTAGTCGACAGATATAAGATCAGCCAGAAATTCAGCAGGGTTCACATGATCTGGACAATGGTACCTGTTGAATCAATCATCAATTATTCAATATTTCACAACTTTACAACCACAGCTTGAAAGTTAAGACGTGTCTTCCATTTCTAAAAACATACAGGAAAGCGGTAGAGGCAGAAGGTCCGGGGCATGCAAGTATTTGAAAATCAGTTATGCATGAGGGTCTAAAGACATTTAGACAGACAAAAAAAAATTGATAGTTTTCTATTGATAGGAAACCAGAATCTCAAGAACCTAACAAATGGGCACGTATTAATTTGACCAAAATTCTCAACAGTCAAAAAAATCCTTGCAAATTTGAGCAACCCAGAACATAATAGTTCAAAGTTACCATTCACATGAACTAGGTTTATATTTAGGAGTGTAAACTACATGATAAATTTTTATTTTTATTTTTTATAGGAGAAACAGAAAACTACATAGTAAAACTGAATAGAGAGGAAAGGTGCCATATCTATAAAAAATCTATAAAAAATGAACTTATTGTAGCTAAAGGCAAAACAGACACAAATATATGATGGTAGAAGCACATGGCAATAATATGTCAACAAAATTAGATGGTATCTATGAAGGTATGTACTATATATAATATTATAGGTTACATCTATATTTGAATGGGTAAATACATATATACAAGGAAAAAGTCAAATTTGGACCAGTCAAATGACTGCAAGTTTAAGCCACCTCTTTATAGTGAAGAAAGTTAAAACATAAGCATTGGCAAAATATAGCACTTGGTACAAGATATAGCCACCAACCCGAATTTAGAGAAGTATGCCAGTGGTTCGTTACGTGCAGGACCAGCATAGACAAGTGCACCCTCAGTTAGCAACACAATGTCATCAAATTTAGCATACACAGAACCTCTAGGCTGATGTATGGAGCAAATTACAGTATGCCCATCCTGTGCAAGCTGTCTGAGGGTTTCCATTACTTTTTCTGCCTGGAAGGCATCAAGTCCTAGAAGCACCACAAGTATATTGTGTCAAATGATGAAGGTGAAAGGTCCTTTATCTGCTTCTATGAGAAATTAAGGCTATCTCTTAGATGTTAATAAAAATAACAGAGTATGCTACAATAGTCATCTACAATTAATTATTTGATAGACAAAATAAGGTAGGACATACCAACCAGCATTACAGAATCACATACCACAGGTTTATCATTGAAAAATACTTATGAAATTATAAAAGCGCACACGCAAGATGAAGTATAACAGATTGAAACTATATTCTTAACAAGTGCCTACGGTAAAACACTTTCAAACTTTTATTTTCTGTGCTTATTAATCATATGCAAGTCATAGTACACTAACAAAGCTTCAAGGGGCATGTTTACCGGTAGTGGGTTCGTCAGCAAATATAACAGAGGGGCTTGCAATCAGCTCACATGCCACAGACAAACGTTTCTTTTCACCTCCACTAATTCCTCGGACTTTCACATCTCCAACAATGGTATCAGCACAACTGACCTTTTACAACAAAGGAAAGAAACAGCACCCAAAATTAAAAACAAACTAAATAAGCTCACAATCACAATATTATCATTTTCCAGTAACTTCATTACTCATAACCTCCCATAGTATGAAATCTTTACAAATTATCAATCACCAAATCAGTACATCTAATAACAATTAACTTAATCAATGCCATTAGCCAATCTTACCAGTCCCAATTTGAACAACAGACTGTTCACATACTCAAACCTTGCTTCCGAGGAAGATATCTCCGGAAGCTGCAGCTCGGCGGCAAGAGACAAGGTCTCCCGCACCGTCAGCTGCGAGAAAAACAGGTCCTCCTGTCTCACATAAGCAAACCTTGACCCCACAAAGAAAAAATTTCAAATGAGAACCATAGAAAAAGCACAATTCCAAATGCTCCAAATGCAATTTAGTTTGGAATTTAAGCTCTGAAACATAAACACCAAAGCTTACTTATAGGCTGTGTTTGGACTAGGATTTCCATTGAACTCCAATAGACCTGATAAATGCAACAGCGGTGAGGCACTTAGCTGACCGGCAAGTACATTTACCAGCGTCGTCTTTCCTGAACCTGACGGCCCCATAATCGCTAATAGTCTCCCCGGTTTGGCTTCTCCGCTCAAGTTTTGAAGCAGAAACCGCACCTAATTATTCAAAATTAATGAAACTAAATATTGGTTCTGGGCATCTTCTTCTGTAACCAAAGAAGTACGTAACATAAATTGCATTTTGAAAAAACATTAAATAAATAAAAAGTTACTGATTTGGAGGATTTGTCAGAGAGAGAGCAGGTGATGTTGCGCCAACGGATAGTAACCGGAATCACTTTTCCGGCAACCAGAGTTTCGTCTTTGTCTTCTGTTACGTCGTTGTCGTTATCGTTATCGTTATCTTTATCGCCGTCGACCGCCTCAGTGTCCGGGAAGACCGCTGGGCCGAGACCGGAGAAGAGGCGGAGCAGAAGAACAGCAGCGACGGTAGCTAGAGCCTGGCCCAAACCGCTGCCTCCAAAGCCCATAACCATCTGGCCCACTTTTTTCCCGCCAAATCGAACCATGTTGAACCGCTCAATCAACTTCTTTCTTTTCCCACAGCTGGAGCCTGTACTCCTGGAACTTAAGCCTAAAGGTCTTCGCTGGGAGCTTACAGTGAAGACTGAAGTGAATCAGTGATATTCGGAGTTGTAGACATCTACGGCGTCGTATTAACAAAATCGTTTGAGACTAGTCTCGCGTGAGCGACGCGTGTCCCCCTCTGAGGATAAGAGGAGTTACCAAAGTCCGCTTCTTGCTTGACGGGCTTCTTGATTACTGAACCTATTATGGACTCGTGTTATGCTCGTGTTAGGCCTCAAATAAGGTAGGTTCAAAGCCCGGTTTTATTTTTATTTGAAATGTGTTTTAGTCTTTTACATTGTACTATTTTTGTTTTATAAATCATGCTATGACTATTATGCATTATGCATTATGCATCAAATAATTCTAGGGCTTCGATGTGGTATCGATCAAATGATTTACCGACATCAATGTGAAACCAAGATAGTAAAGTACCTTATTGATGGTGCTAGTTGGTCCTTATTCATAAAGGCATTTACTCTTGAGGAAATTATAAATTTCCCAAGGGGGATAAGTAGGCATTGCTTGGTAAGCTTGACAACGTGGATGAGCGTAGTGCATTGCTTCATTGTGCTACCTTTCCGTAAAATATGAAGTAGCCATTGCATGGCAAGTAAATGTTTATTTTGTTAACTTCTAACAAATTTCATTTGTGAGGACATTTTTTAAAAAGTGTCATTTTCTCTCTATCAATAGAATTAAGTTTCATTCAGTGGACTTATGGAGAAAGTGTCAATGTTTCATGAAACATGGTGTGCTTGGTCGATGGAACTAGAACTATACCAACCAAATAGGATTTGGTTAACTTAGGAATACGTGAAGGTTGTGCCAACGGTTTAAGATTTAGACTTGGTCCATCGCTTCTTTTTTTTTTGACCAAAGTGGTCCATCGCTTCTTAATTGTACCAATTAGACATGTGGTTGGCATCTTTGGGATTTATTTCCTTAGGTAATATGTGGTCAGTAGCCTAGGTTAGGGTTGAGGAGCTCTAATTGGTTCATGAGAGGCATGGCACCAACAAATTGTATTAATCCTAAACTAATATCTTTATAAAATTTTGTTATGAATTTTGTATACATAAAAATAAAAAATAAAAAGCATATTCAGATAGATCATGTATTCAATATATCAATCCATCCAACCTAACGTATGCTTTTCAATACCGTTGATTACGTTATCTTTATCATGTCATTAACGCCTTCAACGACCCGTGTTTGTCTGATACGTCTGTTTTACCGAACTCTTGCATTCTATCAAGACTCGCCATGAAAAAATATAAAACTATTATTCTCTCACCACTCACCCCACGATAGCATAATGGCATAGTCGACGAATTAGAATTATAAACACCCCACTCGGCACTCGTGGGCAAAAGGTATGGGCCCATAAATATTCGGATTGTTCTTTTTCTAATCTGATTCAGACCGACTAAAGAGAGAAAATCGAACCGACCCACATCTGATTCGGGTCGGTTCGAACAGCTTTATAGGTTTTCCTCAGAACAATGTCCCGCGGTGTCCTTGCGAGACGAGACCATGTCCTCACTCGTCTTCTCCTCCAAAACTCCGTTTAGTACTGAAGGCTGAAGACGCCTGGGTTCCTCAGCGAGCTAACTCTCATTCAATTCAGATCCTGCCATGTCAGCAAGGTGTGGTGGACCCCACCTTTGTCCTCCTCCTACTTTCCCTCCAGGCTTCTGAACAATATCAAAAATGGCGAGTAACTCCAAGGAAGAGCCCAAGACCGCTCCTCAGCCCGACCGATGGTACAACCTGACCCTTGGCCCCTCCTTCAAAGACGATTCCTCCAACAAGTACTGCACCCTTCGATGTAAGTCTCACCTCACAACTATCCCTTAACGCCCTGTTTGGTTACCGAGAAAATCTTTTTCTTTATCTACCTGTATAATTTAATTGAGTGGGATCTCTGATATTGACTTTAGATGAATTCAAACCGGCATCGATTGACAAGACAAAGCCCGGGACACTCAAGAAAGCCAAGGATAATAGGGTCACGGTGGAATTTCTCAACAACCAATTAGGAAAACCCAATGTCACTTTTAAGGGGAACAGCGAGGAGTACAAGGATAACGACGCCGTATTATTTTTTGACGGCCAGACGTTTCGGTTGGAGAGGCTTCACCGGGCTGTGAAGCAGCTTCGGCATGACCGTCAGCCCGGTGAATCCGCTGCCGCTGCTGCTCAATCGGGGCCAGAGCCGCAGCTGTCTCCGGTGGGCAAAGCCGCCCCGAAGCCCATGCATCCTGCTAGAAATTCATTCCCTTCCGTGTCGGTGAGTATGGATTTTTGATTGGCCTCTTTGGGTTCATGGAAATTATGATTCAAGATATAGATTTTTATTATTATTGGCAGACTTTTAATTGAAGTCAGTATAGCAAAGTTATTAACAACTGAAATTTATTTGATTATGATCCGATTGTTTTCGTTTTCATTTAAAGGTTTACAAAGGATTAATAAACTGAAATATAAAACCTGTAATTCCTTTTCCCTTTGCTTATGATGTTTGAAGCTTACACTTGCTCTGGGTTAATACAGGTTGAGGTGGAACGAATTGATATCGGCCTGCCAGAGAATCCAGGTTTGTTTTATATGCTTATTTGTTATTTCTGAGTTCGAAGGAAGTTACAGATTGCAAATATGTCTGTGTAGTTTAGTTACATATATAACTATCAGCGCAGTTATGGGAAACAGGTTTTTTCTCTCCTTGCCAGGCTCTGGGTTTTTCTCCTTTTAACTTTGGAATCATATTTGACAGTTTGTTGCATTTTTCATTTTACATCTGCAGGGTGCATTTGTAGACATATTGCCTGTTCTTCAGTTGCATTGATTGAACACATACATGTAAATAAGAACAGTATGATGTGTGTTGGGGAATACATTCTCTGATAATTTATTGACCTGGTAGGTCTGAATTGATCCTGATCAAGATTTGCCATTATACTCAATTATCTCCAACAAAATTGAATAAAAATCTTTTTTTTAGCATTAAGCACTTTGACTTGGAAGGTTTAAATGGCTAAGCCCTGTTACCAATTAGAACTGTCAGTTTAAGTTTAAAGTGGTTTAAAGTGTAAGTGTGTGGTTCTTCCTCAAATTGAAACCTCATCTTGGAAGTTACAGTCGAAACTGTATTCTTCCTTTCCTGAATAAATTCATTCCTAGGGAATAGAAATTCATTTTGTGTAATCTTGAGCATACATTTCTGTCAAAAGTTTCTTCATACAAGATCTGTTGTTTGTGTCTCTCAACTGGGATGTTTAATTTCTTAGTACAGTATCTGTTGTCAAAAGTTCATTGCTGCAAGACTCATGTGTTTGTGCACATTCTGACTCAAATAAAAACCAAATTTCAGAATTTTGGGATGAACTGTGAAGGACCAGCAGCCACTTGTCTGTGTTCCCAGTTTGTCACTCTTATGCTTATGCTAACTTGACCTTCCTCTGGCCAAGTCATTGAAAGAAAATAAGGATAAAATTGCCTTCTTGCAGCTGGTTTAATTCCTTTATACTGTGTTCCGTCCAGCTATATTTCTGCATTTTTCTTGTCATGTTATTGTTATATCCTAATGCTTTGTTTATTATCTAACAGGTGTGAAATCTGCCAGTAAGAGTGTGGTTGATTACTCATCCGATCAACCATATGTCTCTGCTGCCTCGCCCCACCCTAAGAATGATGAAGTTGAGGAACATCAAGATATAGATATTGATGAACTTTTTGTTAGTGTTGCATCTCCCGAAGATGGGAATGCCGCTGAAGATAAAGTGAATGATGGATTTGATATCAATATGCCGCATCAAAATGGAACTGATGATGAGATTGCTGATGTAGATGATAGTGGTGATGAAGTTGATAAGGGGCCAAATGCCGCAGAAGCCCTGAGAGCCCAGGTGAATGCAGTGGAGAGGGATGAGCAGACTTCTACTTCTAGTAGTAGCAGTGGAAGTGGGAGCAGCGGTAGTGGAAGTGGTAGTGGGAGCAGCAGCAGTAGCAGTGATAGTGAAGGCAGTGATGATGATTCAGTCAACTCCATATGATCCATATGAATATTTGGCAACTGTAATCTTTCACATAAGTTGTCCAAGACAGTCCAAGATCCCAAATGGGTGTTTACCATGATGACCGGATTGAGGAGAAAAAGAGAAAATACCCACATCCTGTTATTTTGTGTGATCCTGATATGGTGTGACATAAATTTGTTATAAGCTAACCTGTATGGGTTAAATTATTTCATTTGAACATTTTAGCAATAAATAACAATTTTGATTGCACTAAAGAGCCTGGAGTTGGAGCTGGTACCTTTGTGATGCTGATAGATAGGTGGATCCATATTTTCCTGGGCTGGACATGTGATGTCAGCATCGTAATCTTCAGATTCATTTCTTCTTGCTATACCATATGTATAATAGTATATGGTCAATGATTCACAATGACCCGTTACATTACTTAATTATACTTCTCTGCATAATTGTACATATCATTATCATATAATATATACTAATAATATTATACGCCTAAATACAGGTGCTACAGAGGAATGTACACAGTACACCTAATTGTAACCAGAAGAACACTCATCCCTTTGGTTAAACGGTTAAACCTACCAATCTACCAAAGGCTTGAAAAACCCAATGCCATCACATCACCAGTCACCACACCTCACCATTAACACATTTATCCAAGGATGCAGATGCTATTTCCACCCACCAAATTTGCTATTCACATCAACTTCCGTGAGTGGAATTAGCAAGTCCCAGTCCCAGAGAGAGGAAAAGAACGTGGGCGGCGCCCCGTAATCCAATTACCCCAAAACAAGGGCCAAATCCTCAGGAAAGCACAGGCCGTCAGAGAGTGCGTCGCAGCATTGGTCATGGAACGTGCCATCACGCGCATTTGACGAGCGTGGAGGCCTTTGATTAAAGTTTAAACCTACATGAAAAGTTAAAATGTGTCTAACTTACACTTTTATCATTATGAGATCAAAGAAATCAGTCAGCAGAAACAAATTGACGAGCTCCTTCTTCTTCTTCATCACAGCAAATCTAAGCTTAAAACCCTAACCCTAGCTCTGTTACACTTTACACAGCCAAGGAAAGCAATATTATAGGGAGAGGCTGATAGCGAAATTCGACAGTTTATGACCTACAATATATCGAGAACAATTACTTCTGTAGGCCAATCTTTAAACACCCAAATCTTCATGCTCTTCACCATTTTCACAACAACCTTAGCACCAAACACACAAATACCAAGATCTTCACTGACCCATTACCAGAACCAGTCCGTAAACCCAAACTCCACCATACCCACATCCCAATTTCATTGATTTGACTCCATACCCATATGCCCCAACACCACCACCAAGCAGCTGGTCCAGAACCAACGAAACCAACCCATTATGGGAGCTGAGAAGAAATGGCTTCTAACACTATTCTCAGCCACATTCCTCTCTCTCCTCCTTCTCCTGCTCTCTTCTATCTCCGCCTTCAGCTCACCCAAATCCTTCCCTTCCTTCGTCCAGCACGGTTCTCACTACCCGCCCGCTTTCGCTTACTACATATCGGGCGGTCGTGGCGATAGGGGTCGGATCTTCCGGTTACTGCTCGCCGTGTATCATCCGCGAAACCGGTACTTGTTGCATCTCTCTGCCGATGAATCTGAGGAAGAAAGGCGCCGCCTTGCTGCGGCTGTTAAGGCGGTGCCAGCAATTCGAGCATTTGGGAATGTCGACGTGGTGGGCAAGCCTGATCGAATCACCTACATGGGGTCCTCGAATATTGCCACAACGTTGCGCGCCGCGGCGATTTTGTTGAAGGTTGATAGTGGGTGGGATTGGTTTGTCACTTTGAGTGCTTCGGACTACCCGCTTATCACTCAGGACGGTAGGCCAATTCTGTAATTTTATTGATTTTTTTTTCTGCCCAATTGTCAAAGCTAATTTAATTACTTGTTTTGAACAATAAAGTATATCCTGAAAGAGATTGAATTTTGATTTGGATTTGTTTGACTGGTTTAGGAATGAAAGAATCTGGCTCTTTGAGTTGGTGATAAGTGTATCTGGGGGGGCGGGGGCATTTATGTGGGTTTCCTTATTATTAGTTTATAGTAAAAGAAAAAAAAAAAAGATCGATTTTTGTTATAACCATTCATATATAATATAGGATCGAGGCTGGGCATAGCCCAGTTTGGAGACAGAGTTTCCTCTAAAGAAGAGTTTCTAGTTCAAACCCCAACTGCCCTAACTGATACATTTCTAGGAACAATTCAAATTGTTCTTTTAGTGTACAATGAGAAAATGATATGTCGGACCTGACATTATATAGGACCTTGATATTATTGACAGTTAACTTTTTGAAGTGAGATTGGCCTACCTTCTGTGATTGTCATCCTGAGATGGAAATCAGATGGAAATTTTTCCTCAAAATACCTTAGTAATTTGGCTTTGAAGTTGATTTTTGAATCAAATTGTTTTAAGATTTGGTGGTTCTTTGAATTGCCTGTGTTACATATGGCAAGGAGCACAACTGTGGGCATGTGATAATGCATAACTCTTTTTGCTGGAATGGTTTGGGAGACGCCTGTGGTTCTAATATAAGCTTCTGATTTTATAGGCCAGGAATTCAAAGTGCTTTCCATATATCTAATTACCCAGGAGCCAGATCCCTGAGTAAACAAAAAAAGAAGAAAGGAAATGTCCTCATCAGGCAGATATCTATAGTGCTAATTAGGCATCTTATTTATTTTTAATATTCAATATTCTTTGGCACTTTCCACCTTAAACGTTTGATGTTTGGCTTTCAACAAATTCAGTGGCTGATCTAACCTTTTAACATTTTAGTGTTTGATGTTTGTATTTTCATTAAAATCTAGTTGATTTCACACGAGATATTTTGTTGTGGTCTTTCTGTGTATTTTCTTTGCATCAGTACATAAGCACAAGCACAAGAGGGAGGGAGGGAGGGAGGGAGTTTAGCTGGTGGGATTAGTATTGTCATTAAATTCTAATCAATTTCACCTGTGATGTTTTATTTGTCTGTTATCCATTTGAAAGCAACTTTTAGTGGTCTTAAAGACTTTCTCTTGTTGATACTTGGGTCATGACTGCAATAACTTATACTTATTTCTGTGATAAAGAAAAGTTAGATTGAAGTTTTCTAGTTAGTCACTCCTTCAACTTACAAAATGAAGATGCATCCAAAGGGCACATAATCTATATAGCATGTTGAAGGTAGGAAAAGAGGAGGGCACAGAGAAAAGTAAATGTTCATCAAATAGATGAAAAAGAACTGGAATGCCCTAATATAGTTGTCTTTGATGTTTAGAATTTTACCATGGGCAGCACCTTTGATATTTTATCAGAACAGCAGTGGTTTCACTAACCCTAATGTATCACAATGGACAGCAGTGGTTTCACTAACCCTAATGCAAGTGGTGGGCTTCTTTGGAATCCTTTGAAGCTTATCTGTCCAAGGGAGACAATAATTCACTTATTTTCAGTCTTCTAATCCAAGACTTATTTGAGGATCACATGGCCCAATTTGTTAAGTGGTTATCGACTTTGATAATCGACATCCTTTTTACCCTGATTCTGTATTGTTGTTATTGTTGTAGCTTTTATTTCATCTCCTTAAATATGTGACATGCTCTATAATGTCTCAGGCATTTTCTTCAATACTTTCTGTGATTATTTTAAGTTCTGATATGTACTTTAATTGCACTGTGTTGCTTTTCTTGAAAAATTATTACATTGTGTTGTGTTTCTTGATAAGTTATGCCAACCTGTTTATTTCCTCTTCTGTTTTATACTTTCAGATCTGTCCCATGTGTTCTCCTCTTTTCGACGAGATCTCAATTTCATTGATCACACCAGTGACCTTGGATGGAAAGAGTAGGCAAACCTTTTCATTAATTTTGCTGTATTTTCTGGCACATATTTTCTAAATGAACCTGAATCCTTATTTTAAAATTTTGATGTAGGTTGCACAGGGTCCAGCCAATTGTAGTTGATCCTGGGTTATACCTGGCCAGGAGAAGCCAAATTTTCCATGCTACAGAGAAGCGGAAAACACCTGATGCTTTTAAAATATTTACAGGCAAAGTCAAACACACTTGTTATGCAGGAATTACTGCTGTGTATGCTTTCCACATGTAGAACTGCTAATTAGCAACTATTCTCTCTTGATTTACAGGTTCCCCATGGGTGATCCTGAGCAGATCCTTTCTGGAATTTTGCATTCTTGGTTGGGATAACCTTCCCCGAACCCTGCTCATGTACTTTACAAATGTGATTTTGTCCCAGGAAGGATATTTCCACTCTGTTATATGCAATTCACCAGAGTTTAGGAACACTACTGTGAACAGTGATTTAAGATACATGATCTGGGACACTCCCCCAAAAATGGAACCACACTTCCTCAATACATCGGATTATGATCAAATGGTTCAAAGTGGAGCTGCTTTTGCCCGGCAATTCCAGAAAGATGACCCTGTGCTGGACATGGTTGATGAAAAGATCCTCAATCGTGGGAGAAATCGAGCTGCCCCAGGGGCATGGTGCTCAGGCTGGAAAAGCTGGTGGATGGATCCTTGTTCTCAATGGGGTGATGCCAATATCTTGAAGCCTGGGCCCCAAGCGAAGAAGTTTGACGAGTCCATTACTAACCTTCTTGATGACTGGAATTCGCAATCAAATCAGTGCAAATGATGCTTGAATTGAATAAAAAAAATGTTCATACACTTGGTGCAGTTTCCTAGGATCTGAACTCGATGATTAGTTTGGAAGACTGCCGGCAGCTGAGATACATTCTTTGGCAACTAAGCAAACTTTTTTTGGGGTTCCTCCAGTCTCAGGCTGGACTATTGTTTATAACAGGGGGAGAATAGAAGGGGGGACATAGTGAATTCACTTGACGTATTTGGGCTGTACTGTAGCATGGGGGGCTATTATTGATGCTAAGAGCCATTCACAGCCTTTTTAATTAATAAGAGGGTTTCCGGTCTCCCTCTTTGTGCTGCCATTCCATGCTGTTGTATTTGTATGTTCTACTCCGGATTATTCATTCTTTCAATTCTAGTGTGTTGCAACTTGCAACTTTTTCATAGTCAATATCTCTCTCTCACTCTCATATTTTTACAGTGCCAACATTATTTATTTATCTTTTTCGTTTTTGCTCATTAGAGAAGCAAATCATTTGGTTCTACGAATGGCCACTGGGCTCCAGAGCCTCCGAAGAGCACATTCACATAATCAATTAACAAAGTTAACTAACCACATTTCACCCAATGTCCCGCCAAAAACAAACCCCCAAATCCTGTAGCCATTAGCCAAGCTTCTCAGTTCTCTCACAAGTCGCATCTTGCGTTCAACCGAATCTCCTCTCGTCTCAAATGGGTCTCTGTCGATTTTGCAATTATGTACGAAAACCATCCAAAAAACCCATCAATCCCTTCCTTCTGTTCCCCAATCTTCCTTCAACATCAACCACCCAAATTGGTTCTCGCAGATCACTTTTTACTTCCCTACAAACCATCAAAGACAGAAACTTCATTTGTAAACCGACACGCCATACTGAAAATCCATCTGCCCTCATCTGCAATCGCAACGGTGGCTTTTACAGAACATTGCATGATGGTCTAGAAAAATCCCAAGTGCTCGATGAGGCAAATGACAAAATCGCAGGTGTCAATAGCCACAAAATCACCGAAGACGCTGAAAAAATCTGTAAAATATTGTCCACCAACTCTAATTCTGAGTGCTTGCTCGATGGTGCTTCCGTTGAGGTGTCGCCGACACTTGTCGTTGAGGTATTGAAGAAGCTCAGCAATGCCGGCGTTCTTGCGCTATCGTTTTTCCGGTGGGCCGAGAAACAAAAAGGGTTTAAGTATAGTACGGAGAGCTACAATGCTTTGATTGAAGCTCTAGCTAAGATCAAGCAGTTCAAGATGATATGGGACCTGGTGAGTGACATGAAGCGTAAAGAGCTACTGAGTAAAGAGACCTTTTCATTGATTTCGCGGCGATATGCAAGGGCTAAGAAGGTTAAGGAAGCGATAGAGACATTCGAGAAGATGGAGAAGTTCGGAATGAAGCTAGAAGGTTCGGACTTTAATAGACTGATTGATACTTTGAGCAAGTCGAGACTGGTTGAGAGAGCACAGGAGGTGTTTGATAAAATGAAAAACACAAGGTTTAAACCCGATATTAAGTCGTACACTATTTTGTTAGAAGGATGGGGTCAAGAACAGAATTTTTTGAGGTTGAATGAGGTTTATCGAGAAATGAAGGACGAGGGGTTCGACCCGGATGTTGTGACGTATGGTATTTTGATCAATGCGCATTGTAAGGCAAAGAAGTATGATGAAGCGATTAAATTGTTTCGTGAGATGGAAACAAAGAATATCAAGCCTAGTCCTCATATTTTCTGTATTTTGATTAACGGGTTGGGTTCAGAAAAGAGGTTGGCTGAAGCCCTGAAGTTTTTTGAACAATCCAAATCCAGCGGTTTCGAGCCAGAGGCACCCACATATAATGCTCTTGTGGGGGCTTACTGCTGGTCAATGCAGATGTATGATGCGTTTAGTGTGGTGGATGAGATGAGGAAGTGCGAAATTGGTCCCAATTCTCGAACTTATGATATAATCTTACACCACTTGGTAAAGGCTCGAAGAGCAGATCAAGCTTACTCCATTTTCCAGAAAATCAGTAGCGAGCCTGGCTGCCAGCCAACAGTAAGTACTTACGAAATCTTAGTGAGGATGTTTTGTAACGAAGAGCAAGTGGATATGGCATTACGGGTTTGGGATCAGATGAAGACTAAAGGCCTTCAGCCAGGAATGCACATGTTCTCCACGTTGATTAACAGCTTGTGCCATGAGAATAGGTTAGATGATGCTTGCAGGTACTTCCAAGAGATGTTAAATGTGGGTATTCGACCTCCAGCCCAGTTGTTTAGTAACCTGAAGCAAGCACTTCTTGATGAGGGAAGAAAGGATGTTGTAATAAGCTTGGGTCTGAAGATTGACAGACTGAGAAAAACCCCGTTGTTCTAACTAATGGAATCCTTATAATGGTGGCTGCTAGGATTGATGAAGGCGGCAAGGCCCTCCATGCACAGCTCCTCAGGCCTTGTGGGGTCTGCTATGTTGATGATATATTAGTATAGTTTTAAGTTGTTCTAACTTGTCACCCAAATATTTTGGAGCTTATTTTTGTTTTTTAATTTTCAAATTGTAATATGGCAGAGTGGTTTGAGTTTCCTCAGTTGATTTGATATAATGCATGTAAATGATTTTGGATAGAATTTACAAAGACTAAGCTACTCACTCTGAAAATGCATCTAATGTCTAGCAGATGCAAAAACTCATGAAATTTGCAGATAATGAAGCTCTTCTTCCTACTGTTTGAATTTACAAACTTAATCAAGCTTTTGTACTTTTTATGCACATGTGGGTAAAAGCTCTGTTGGTGATAATTTCTTTGCACGATACTTTGGAGAAAAAATTGCAAGATCAAAATTCTGAAACTATATCTAACAACTTATCAACGAACACTTGCAAAATTCTCAAACATGAACTGAAATGAAGTTTACTGGATTGACGTACATGTATACCAGCCAATGTAAATACAACAATTACAAATCTCTTAAATCTCATCTACTTGTGACAGATTAATGTAACAAAATGCATCCCAAATCACATGCTCATATATTCTCAACCGACAAAGCTCCCCAAAATTACATCAAGATAATGAAAAAGACGTCCAATCTAGAAAGAAAAATGTCGAGAAACAGCGGAGAGAGCAGTAACAAAACTGAGGCATGCATCTAAAGCCATAGAATTACCATGTAAGTAAGATAACCCTGAAAGCAAAACACAGAAAGAAAAGGGTACCAAGGATTATACAGGCCTAAAAATAGAGAAATGGGTGTGACCAATGGCACTCTCAGGGTCGCTGTGAAAAAAATCAGATGAAGGTGCAGTCACTTGTTCTGTTTGGTCTGCTTGTTCTGTTCTCTGTGGCAGTGGCAGCTCCTCAAGAACCTCACGAATTCCATGAACCACAAGCCAGCGATTGTGATACATCTCCGGCAGAATAACCGGGACGCCATTTACCAACAAAACGTCGTCGTCGGACCGAGTGATATTGATGGTGAACCCCTGCAAATAAGTCCTCAACACCATCCCATCACTGAAGCTCACCAAATCACTCCACAGAATCCTGCAGGGAACCACATGGCGGCGAAAGATCGACGAGGACACCCTCAAGTTCCCAGTTCTGTTCACCATGGCTTGATCAAACGGAGCAAACACCGTCAACATGGTCTCAAACTTCAACCCATGGACCTGCATTTCAAGAAACGAAGCCATAACAGAGGACCCTTTGGACCTCAGCACCTGAGAAGCTTCCATAAACGGATAAGCAGCCACCATTACCGCGACCTCCTCGTTCCAAGTCGGCGCCGCCTCAAAGCATCCAAGATTCTTGGGAATGTAGCTCCCAATCGAGCCCGAAATCCGAAAATAGGGGTCCAAGAACATATCGATTCCGAAGATTATGAGAGACCCATCATCGAAAATCGGCGAGACAGTGATCGTGACGTTGTTGATTGAGACTTGGGGGTCGGACGGCAAGGTGGTGATGGTGAGAGACTGGCCGGCGAGCAGAGTCGAGATTTTGGCGCCGAAAGGGAGGGACTTGAGGGATCGGAGAGAGAAAGAGAGGGGGAGGAGGTGGTATTGGAGGAGGTGAAGCGGCGGCTGGCTGGAGTGAGCGAAGGCGGTGTCGACGGGAGCGAAGACGGTGAGTGAGGGAGACGTTGGTGAGAGGAGGGTGTGGGAGGCGAGGTCGAGGGTGAGAGCCATGGAGGCGTAACCGGAATCAGAGAGGATTTCGGCGGCGTTGATGATGGTGTGGGTGGGGAGGGCGGAGGAGAGAGAGAGGAGAGAGATTAGGGTGATGAGAGAGAAGAGGAGTGAGGGTGCGGCCATTGATGGAGGTTTTGAGTTTCTTTTCTTGGAGTCTCTCTTGGTGTTCAAAGCTGCAGACTTGGAAATCTTGCAAGAGTGGATTTGTAAGGGAAGGGTTTTTGGGCGGGAAGATTTGACACGTGGAGGTATGGAATTTGTTGATGTGGGAGTGGCAAAAGTTAGTTATGGAGTTAGTTTGTTCATTAATTTAGAAAAAAAAAAAAAAGGAAATGGCCCATGATTGTTTCATTTGGATATTCTAATGGGCCTTTTATTCTGGGTCGAGCTTAAAGCAATTGTCTAAGACGAATATACGTTGGCCCACGTGGCTTAATTGTCCTTTAGTCAGGCCCAAGTCCAACATTAGCCCATCAAGTTACGCCTTCGCAATGTTTTCATTGAATTCAACCTTTTTTTTTTCTTTTTCTTTTTTTTATAAATACAAAACACGAGGAGGGATATCGCAAATTCACAACCTAAGGGATGTAGGACCATCAAGTGAACAACAATTGATGGAAAATTTTGTCTTCTCTGAATCACTTGCTTTCAAATCACTTCAAAGAATGCCTAAACTTTTAATTAAGGGATCTTAATAAAATTGATACACAATTAATTATAATTATATCTCTATGACTCTGTCGCTGCTGCCAATACGCCTTTCACATATTATGAGCTGTTTTAGACTTTGGCACAAGCAACAAAATAGTATTCCACTCGATGTTAACGTTATTTCCTCCGACTTCCCAAATTAATTATGGTTTCTTGTAGCTCTTTTAGTCTTTTATATATTAATTAATGTTATTTTCTTTCTATTTAGTTAATTAAATAATTATGAAACTTGAAGTGTACGTATCTAACGGTTAGTAATGCAATATTTTCCACATTTAGTTTATGTTTCATGCATGTATTTAATTCATTAGTGACTAAGTATTAATAAATATATTATGTAGTTCAACGCTAATTATGGTGATCATGTAGAGCATATGATGATATGATGATCTCATCGTATCAAATGAAAAGGAGTGGTGATGAAGGTAAAGTGTTTTTTGTGTGATTAAAGATGAATGTTGGAAAACCAATATTTTAACACATTACTTATAAGTTGTAACATTGTATGTACCTATGTATGCACTGTACAATGATTGTTACATGGATGCGCGTACAGGGACGTTTACCAAATCTCCAACTAACCCGCTTAGCTGTCCTCATTGCTTCAATCATCTGTGTTCCAATTTCCATTACTGAATTTCCATAATTTAGGCTTCTAATAATTGCAGTTGACAAGTTTAATTAAACCAGTTTAATTATTTCTTTATTAATTGTCTAACAATAGAGTTGAAAATAGATCATTTCGGATTATTGGATGAGATGATCATCTCAGAATACAATCCTCTTTAAAAGATCCCAAGTTGTTGAAAGGAGTACTACACTCATGAAGCAACTCATTGGTACAATATATTTGCTTTTGTTGTTGTTTCCACGATGGTGATGCTTCAAAAGGCACAGCAGGACAAGTTGCTCAAATAATAATTTCCAAACCAAGCTGTAGACTGTAATCCTAAAACAAAAAAAACAAAAAAAAGGAGTGACATGTAGTGTGTAGCCAATCTATGAAGGAGGTACAGCTTTACAGATTGTTTATAGTGATCGACTTTTGAGTTCTGTTTCGTACGTATAAGGGCTTAAGGGACGCGTACATGCAAAGTCATGACCATTTGAAAAAGATCGACTTTGTTGTGGGCTACCTAGCTCCTACCTTCCTCAATCTACATTATAATTGTACAGCTTTTTCATGCTGTCCCAAACTTGCTTGTTTTCATGCTAGCTTGTATCCATTCAATTTATACTTTTTGTTCTTCCTTCATTCTTTCAATATTGTTATTTTAAAAAGAGGAGTAAGAGACAAATTGATGATGAAATGTACACAACGTGTTTTCCGGAATACATGGTGTCATGCAAAATTGAAAGAAGCCCATGCTAGGTGGGGTGCCAATGACTATTATGAATGCAGCTGGTTGACTCGTGTCATTATATTACATAATTAGAAAATGACATATATAGATGTAGAGGTGAGAATGAGTCGAGTTGGACTATTATTGACTAAACAACTTACCCTTTCAATTAATTGAGATTGATGAATTATCAAAACCATTATTGAGAATGATTCGGGTTGGACTATTACTGGCCAAACAACTTACCCTTCCGATTAATTGAGATTGATGGATTATCAAAACCATTATTAGCCCAACTTGGGTGAGTCGGTTGTTTGGGTTGATTGGGTCGGGTGCATATCGGCCGGAAATATGGGTTGATAATGTGTAGGTTGTCAGGTAAAAATTGACCCATTTCCACCCCTACATAGATGAATTATGGAGGAAGCATATATGGCTCTCAACCTCTTAAACCATCAAAATGTCCCCGCGTGGATATCTGTCGATGCCAAAGCCATTGGGAGACCGAGACAAACTTGATCGATATATTGATGCAGGATATATATGGGTTAGAACCTTAGATGGAAAAGTAGCCATCAAATTTCTAGCGATGGTTCACCTAAACTCTTGAATAATTGGGCCGATCACTTAAATTCCATCGTTTTCATGGTGATATGACTCATATCTCAAGAACCATAGAAACAATTTAGATTTTTGCATGACAATTAATAATGGTAGCCAGCAGTGAGCTAGAGCTTTCAGATTTGCAGATCTATTGACTTCAAATATGGGTTTGGTTATACATTAATTAATCTCAATAATTTATTTCTTAAGTACCTTTCATATATATAGGCTATAGATGGTGGCGCAAATTTGCAACTGTACGTAATGTGTCTAATTAAGAGTATCAAATGATTCAAATCAATATATGAATGTGTTGAGTGTTGATGTTTAAATAAAACTGCATAATTTATAAGTAGGTGGTTGAGACATTACGGCAGTAGTATTTGATATAGTTCATACAAGTAGAAGTAGGGCCGCGTACACTTTAATGCTAGAAAATGATGGAGGACAGACGGGCTCCAGATCATTCAATTTTTTATGCCTTTTATCGAACTCTATTGGTGTCAGTGACGAGAATACATCTCCATCCGTACACCAAATATGTGTAACACGCTCATGACTTAAAAAAAGTTGATTTCAAACAAATTAAAATTAATATTACCTTAATTATTAGGGTAAACTATATTTGGTTTGGAAAACACACTTGGCGTTTTATATCGTTTATAATTATAGGATAATTTTGAAATTTTGTCAATTATTTCTTCGGAAACCATAATTTCTAATTTAGAGATAACTTATTCATTTGTTTTCAAGACAAATTTTTTGGGGGATTGAAAGACTATCTCATGAGCTTTTCAAAATTGATTTTAATTTCCTTTTTACATTTTTATTTACTAGATAAGTTGAGGCTTGCAAAGTTTTTAGAGTTTAAATTTTAAGTCTGAAATATTTTTAAATTTAAATTATATACATTGTTTTTTGTTATTCTTAAATAAAACTCGCGAGTTTAATAAAAAAATTGTGTATTTTTTGGTTCAACAAACACAGAGACAAAAATATATAGGTTCTGTTTGTAGGAATTGAAGATCATATCTGGTTGGTTTTGATTAATTTGCATTTATGCAAGTAAATCAATTAAAGGAGCATGTTGGTCTTTTACACAGAATTAAAAATTCATTGCTACAGTCCAATAAATGTTGGCACCATAGTGGGCCGCCTCGTTACCAAAAAGAAAGTCGGCCATTGAATTGAACACAACAGTGCTTTCCTTTCTGTGGCCCAAAGAAAACAGCAAGACGACAGCTTCCATTAAGCTGTCAAATTAACAAAACTATTTACACCAAATTAAGCACCTTCCAGGAAAACTCCCTTTCAATTTATCTTGAATAAATTTATGCTCATTTTTTATTATTTCGTCTAATTTTGGGACACCCTAAAGCAAAAACCATCAAATAAAACTTATTGCCCAGTTGTTGGGCATGATATTTTGGAGAATGGCATGAATTGGGGACACATGTCATTATCTGTTCACTAACATAATAATTTTAAAATTTGAACACAACTTGCACCCAAAGTTTCTCTTGATAATCATCACTAGGAAGCATATACAAGAGCTATATATAGGACCAAATCACAGACTCACAATACATATCTTTGGTGTGAGGTGTCACCCCAAAACCAAATAGTAGTGTCTTCCATCTCTTTCTTTCTCTCTCTCTCTCTCTCATACACACAAAGAAACTTTGCTCGATCAATGGGTGCTCTGGACGCTCTTTCAGATTATTTCACAATCTCCAAACCAAGAAGGAAACGCAAGCCACTACAGGTATGTATCATCATAAGTCATAACCATAACCAAATCTGTACATGTTTGGCTTCAGCTGCTATGTGCATTACTTGCCTTATCTTTAACCGATCAGTGGCTTAAAAGTATCAAATCTGAGTACCGTTGTAACTCATTTCTTTCAACTCTCTCTAATATATGTTGTTTAATTTGCAGACAGTTGAAATCAAGGTGAAAATGGACTGTGATGGCTGTGAAAGGAAAGTTAAAAATGCTGTCTCCAACATGAAAGGTACGGAAGCTTAAGTTATCTTCCTCTCCCTCTCTGTCTCTAGTTTTGCATGCTCATGAACATGCATAACTACTACTTCTCTAGCACTCTTTTATCTAAAATAGTAAAGTGATTATGATATTATGAAGAACATCTATCAGATCTCACAATTCTTGACAAATATTCATTAACAAGAGTAGTTGAAGTAATTAAGAGTTCATGTGAATGTTTTAGAGGAGCTAGCCAGTTGGTAATTACAAATATTTTTTCTTTTGGCCACTGGTAATAACAAATTAAAGAAAGGAAATGGAGAAAGCAAAAAGAGTGTACAGCAGAGGCTAGGATCTCTGAGCTTCCTCGTAAAGGGGACCAAAGTCAACAGAAATTACTTTGACTCTCCTCTCTTTCTTCTTTTTTCTTTTTTCAGACTGTTGTCTTTCTTACATCGTACAAAAAACTGACATTGTAAGCAGCTTTTTGTGGAGATTTATAAATCATAAAGCCTCTGTTTTTATTTTTATTCTTTACATGACGAGTACATGCATGTGTCATAATTTCATAAATCATAATAATTGCAACGTAAAATGGGAACACATTGTTAGAGCATTTTTAAAAGGCTTTGTAAAATTACTTATTAAAATCATATTTATTGATATATGTGTTAATTTGAAAAGTAATATTTGTTATTTAAATTTTTTATTCTCTAAAAGACTTTTAATTTTAAATATTTATATCTATTCTATGCACTAATTATTTTTATTATTTTATTAAGTAATTATTTGTATTTGTTCTATGCACTACTTATTTTTAAAGTTTAATTTATTTATTTCAAATTTATTATTAAAGAAAAGAGAATAAAAATTGTATAAGAATTATAAACAAATTAATATTTGAAGAGAGAAAAGAAGGTCCTAGATTTGAAGAGAAATTGAATTTTCAGTTGAAGATTCATTTTGAAGAATCTTTTGAATCTCAAAATACTCTTTTCTCTATTCAAA
>QANT01001307.1:0-42654 GCA_003254885.1 Purshia tridentata | reverse complement strand
ATACATTTCAATTGTACCAATCAATTGATCAGCTTCGGTTTGTCGGCTTTTATGTTATTATCATATTATCCTAACATAACGCCTCTATCGAACCCATTCTATACCCTAGGAGGGAATGTGGTAAAAAGATGAGATTTACCCTCAAAACTCAGGAAACGAAGTAGCTCGAATATATATAAACACACACACACCAACTCAGATATTGGTACAATTGAAATGTACTTATATATATATTTCTTTTACTTGTTTGATTATTTTTTATGAGTTAATATATTTTTTTATTATATAATATAAACGAATATTATTATTTATTATTTCAAATTAAAAAATAGAAAATTAAATAATGTTGAATGTTTTAATTAAAAATGTCTGAATAGATATTATCTTTTATAATTTTTAAAATTAATTCATATTAATTATCTTAATTTTAAGAGATAATATAAGTCAAAATTTAAAAAAGTATATTTTTTGAAACTCAAGTCTAAAAAATTAGATTTAAATCTTAATTTAAATTTATATAAGGTTTTAATCCAAATCACCTTTCAAAATTGTACCTATTTCTAATTATTCTTAACCATTATAAAAGCGTGTTTTGGGCCTTAGGCCTTCCCTCTTACCCAAAAAAATAATTATAACTTATAAGGCCCCGAACGCCTGGAGAGTCGTGAGTGATGGAGGGCAAGTTTACGCAAACTTTATCGAAAGAAGAGATTCCCCAAAATTGTCCACGTTTAACTCTATGATTGGTTGCTCATTTTGTTTAATGAACGTAAGAGAAATACTTATTTTTACTCTCTCTGCCAATCATATTCTGTCATTTCGACACATAGACAAAAGAACAGCCGTTGGATTGATTCCCTTTCAATCTGACGACTCATATTGACTTATGACTGACCGCTGCAAGAAGTTGACAGAAGCGTCTTCGTCCATTTTCTCTATAAATTAAGCGTAAGAGCTTTCCGTGGCCAAAAAAAAAAAGCTTAAGAGCTTTCTCAGTCTCTTTCTCACACATAAACAAACACAAATCTACAATCCATTTTTGGCTGTGCATTACTTTTATCTCTGTAAGTTCTTCTTATCCCTTCTTCAATGGCTTCAGAGATTTTCGTTTTCGTTTGTTTCTTTTTTCATCCAGTAATCTATGTATTGTATGCTTGATTTTCTGTGAAAGAGCAAAATAAGGGATACCCATTGACTAAAATCTTAAATGACTGCATCTGGACGAAGATTATTGATGTATCTTTCTGATTTTTGTTTTTTTTGTTTTTATGAGATTTACTGCGTTTGAAAAAGCTGGATGGTCTGCATGTGGGTTTCTTTGATGTCTTTGGGTCCGTTGACTCTGTTATGAGTATGCATGAACACTTCAATATCGTGGGTTTCTTTAATCTTATTGAGTCAATGTGTTTTTCGTTTTGTATTGATGCTTTTCATTTTCGAGACTTTAATTGGCGGTAATCTTTACGTACAATGAGTATAAGTTGGGGAGTGGGGTTATCAAACAAGCACGCTATTGAAGTACCTTTGCCATATATACCTTTATCATATCCATTTGTGTTTGTGGATCATCAAATTTGACTGTGAAAAAAATCTAATTTTCGCTTGTTATTCAAGTTACTTGTTATTGTTTTCGTATGTATATTTTATAAATTGTCCCCTTGATGTTGAAAGAAGTTCCAATTTGTTGATAGCAGCTCATATTCTGCCCTCATAGGTCCTTATTAGTTATTTGTTATGATTTCCACCAAGTGTAATTCACTATTTCTGCGTAATTACTAATTATGCAATGGATAAATTATGATTCATTCATTTCAAGGAGATTATGTGGTTACCTTTTTGCTTTTCTTCAAGGCTAGTGTAAGTGGTGAATATGGCTAACAATACTGGAGAAGGGAGCGGAAAGAATTCAGGATTCCCTCATCCTCATGCTCCAGTTAAACTCAATGAAAGAATCCTGTCTTCAATGTCTCGGAGATCTGTTGCTGCTCATCCCTGGCATGACTTAGAGATTGGTACAATTTCCTTGCGATTTTTGACCTATTTTTTAAAACCTAGTGTCCTTTCTGTTGATCTCCATTGCAGTAGAAAATGGCTTTCAATCAAGCATCTCGAACTTAGTGTGCTTGCTGTTTTAAGTTGTGCTGTTATTGTGTTAGAGAGATTCTTTCATCACTGACTCTTTCCCTAGGTTTTTCTAGAGAACTCTCTCTCTCTCTCTCTCTAGAACAGACACACACTCTCTCTGTCTCTATCAAATTCTCTAGATTGTCCCATCTGGAATGTTTGACCTAATCCATGATTGGATAGGTTTAAGCTGCCACTCATTTTGACCTCATTAGCTGCAACTCTAGAGATCTCTCTTGCACCTCTCATTTTGATTGGCTGAGCATTTCCTTAAGTCAGCAAAATTACAGACCCTATTTCTTTATATATAGAGAGAGAACTTGGGTTCCAGTGTTACTTACAACATGGGAGAAAGTGAGGTGCAGTCAATATATGTACTAGTGAGATGATATATGTGCCCTGTGTGAGTAGTGTTGTTAAATGTCTTGTGTGTAAGAGGCTGTTGTTAAAGGGTTCAATGCAAGAGTTAAAACTTGAGAGAAACTTACATTTGGTTAATAATGCTTGATGTTTTCATCTATGCAGGACCTGGTGCGCCAGCAGTTTTCAACTGTGTAAGTTTTTATTTCTATTAGTCTTTATTGTTCATATATATCCCAAGGGGCCTTTTAAATTGATAATCCAGAATAAGGTTGTGTAATGCTTCTCTTACTGGATCATGAACTACATATTCTCCCTTATTTAAATTAATAAATAAATAAGCATATGCTCTAGCTCAAGGTTATTTATTAGACCTGTATGCAAATCCAAATGTGAATTTCTGTGGCAGGTTGTTGAAATCAGCAAAGGCAGCAAGGTTAAGTACGAGCTCGACAAGACAACTGGCCTCATAAAAGTGTGACTCTTGTACTTCTTTTTTGAGCCATGTTGAACCATGCTTATTATTTATACCGTTACCTTTGTTTTATATACATTGTTATCATTGTGTTTGCTAGGGTGCTGGCGTCTTATGTGAAATTTATGCCTTTCATGGAGGATTCTAATGCATGAGGTTCTTGACTGTAGGTTGATCGTGTTCTTTACTCATCGGTTGTTTATCCACACAACTATGGTTTCATCCCACGAACAATCTGCGAGGATAGTGATCCTATGGATGTCCTGGTACTGATGCAGGTAATGTCATTTGGACACATAATTCTTTCCACAACGAAATAACATCAGATTTTGTATATTCGGCTGAGATTGTTAGCCACAACCTTCGATTTTCAACCTGTACAGGAGCCCGTGTTACCTGGTTCTTTTCTTCGTGCTCGTGCTATTGGATTAATGCCCATGATTGATCAAGTAAGTGTTTATCCTTTTTGTCTCATGTTAATTTGTTTGACTAGAACATCAGCACACAATAATAGAACCTTTGGAATAGATATGATATTGACATCACTTTTTGGGGGGAATCCAGAGACTTGATCTAGAACAATTGAAGTTTTAATATAATAAACAAAGGAAGTTTTGTTTATTTCACAGTGGTTTTTCACTAGCTTCCAGAATTTCCATTCACCCTCTTGTTGTTCCCTCCTGAGGATCTGATTCCATACCATCTAGAAGTGGGTGTAGCTATTGTTAACATGAGTTGTATTGCAGGGTGAAAAGGATGACAAAATTATTGCCGTATGCGCTGATGACCCTGAGTTCCGCCATTACAAGGACATCAAGGACCTTCCTCCACATCGCCTTGCAGAAATTCGTCGATTCTTTGAGGACTGTATCCAATTATCTCATGCTTGCTTTAATCTTTCCTTTTGGCTAGCTTTTAGTCCTGAAAAATATAATTACATTGCATTGAAGCAGTTGGGACTCCTATTAAGATAAATTACATAATATTCTGTTTCATGGTCTAAGTTCTGACCACCCAGTAAATTGATTGCAGATGTTTACTGGATAGTTCAATCTATTTTGTAATATGCTCATCTTTTTACCATATTTACTGGTTTTGCCCTTAACCTCTGCATCATGATAGACAAAAAGAATGAGAACAAAGAAGTTGCTGTTGAAGACTTCCTACCCGCTGAGGCTGCCATTGATGCCATCAGATACTCCATGTGAGATAAAAACTTTAGTTTCTCTCTGTTCATGATCACCTATAAATATTGCAGATGAAACTTGAATTTCATTGTATTTTTTCTTAAAAGGGTGCATTCTGTTACAGGGACCTGTATGCATCTTACATCGTGGAAAGCTTGAGGCAGTAACTAACCTGTAGACTAATGAGTGAAATGGCTGGAACCACAGAATATTGAGTAATATGATGAGGCTGATAGACTTCTTGCTGAATGCCTCTATATACAAGTTCTAATACTTGGAACTATCAAATTGTTTCTCTTGGTTTTAATGGATCTCATGCTGCACTATTGATGCTCTATTGATCATATATCTCGTATGGAATTCCATTTGTTGAATGCTGTTTCTGGAAGGTAGATTTTGTTTCAAGATATGTTTCCAAGTGGTATTATGGTTTTATATACTATCTTTTGGGTGCCATTTAAGCAAGGATGAATACTGTTTTCCTCCCTCAAATGTGGGAAAATAAATAAATTGAAATGGTACAAATTATTTCGTGCATTTTTGGATGCAAAGATTGAATGTCCAAGGAATTGTAATTGCCCGAAACACTTGTATAGATGTAAGTAGTGGTTGTTGTATCTAGAACAAAAAGTCCTTAGAAGCTTGAAGAATGTGTTATATGGTATGTAACTCCAATTTTGAAGTATTTTTCTTTATAATATTGATACCAAGTTTGAATCTCCTCCATACTAGACATTTTTATTTGTTACATTAGATAGAATTAAACCTGAGATCAATACTCCTAGTACCCCACTTGGAGCTAATCTCAATAACTCAAAAGTGACTAATAGACTAATAGTTAACTAGACGTTGACTCTATCATTTTTTTTTTTGGGCCAAAGACTACCATTTAATAAAAGAAAAAAGCAATAATGATAGCCTGATAGGCTCAACATGAACCATGACTCATTGAATCTTGACCTCAAGCATCAAATCTCGAACAGTGGACTATGAGTTACATTTCATGGTCATCATGCACCATGAAGGCATGACCATGGCAAGATGAGCTCGTTTGGTACCTAGGCTCAAAGCCTTAAACCTTGAGCCTTGGACCCGGATTCCAAACCCGGCCCACGAGCTAGCCCTGGACATTTCACATTTGTCAGCGGCAGTTAGCAGCTAGTGTGGCAAGACGTGGCATAAAGTGAGAGATGAGCATGAGAAACTGTAGGCAATGCTAGCGGTAGAGAAATACTCCCCAGGCCTGAACAGTGAAGGTGCGAAGTGAGTGAGTGAGCGAGACACGGCCCGAACCACTGGTGGTGTCGCAAGCCCCAACATTTCCATTTGTTGCCACCGCTCTCCTCCTCTCTCACACCCTCAGCAGCTGACAAAGTCTCCGAGACTGCCTCCTCCAACACACTAACACACACCACCGCCTTCATCCCCTAAACTTCATCAGAAACCTCAATCTCGGTGACGAAGATGGGTACCTTTGGAAAAGCAATCTACACCGTCGGAATCTGGATCCGCGAGACCGGCCAAGCCGTTGATCGCCTCGGCTGCCGCCTCCAGGGCAACTACTACTTCCAAGAGCAGCGTACGTCTCCTCCCTCCAGCTCCAATCCAATAAACCCTAGCTCTATACACACGCATTGCACACAAATTCACAATTTCGATTCTGGTTTCTGCTGCTTTGTTTATAGAATCCAATTTTGAGATCCACTGAGCTTGTATACTTTTGCGTGATTATTGTAATTGCTTTGTTTTAGTGTCGCGGCATCGGACGCTGATGAACGTGTTCAACAAATCTCCTGTGGTTGATAAGGAGGCGTTTGTGGCGCCCAGTGCGTCTGTTATAGGTCAGGTTCAGGTGGGACGAGGTTCCTCCATATGGTATGGATGCGTTTTGAGAGGTAAGCTCTCAGTCATCGTCTGTGTCTGTGTCGCATTTCAAAGCATACCCATCAATTCATTTCATCATTTGCTCTATATATTTTGATTCTTGTTGTTAGCAGCTTTGAAAAGTAGGCCCCGTTGTTGTTAGGATTAAAACAATAATTATGTATTGATTTGTTGGGTTTCTCTGATTGTGATTCCTGGTGTGAAGGTGATGCTAACAGCATCAGCATTGGCTCTGGAACCAATATACAAGATAATTCCCTTGTCCATGTAGCAAAGTCTAACTTGAGTGGGAAGGTTTTGCCCACTATAATTGGAGATAATGTCACTGTAGGTGAGTCCCATGTGACACTGTGTTTTCGGTGATTTTAGCGTGGCCTTGATGTGGGTTTTACATAAGGATCTTATTCTCGCGGTTGTGATTTCAATTTGAACTATGCAGGTCACAGTGCTGTCTTACATGGATGTACCGTGGAAGATGAGGCGTTTGTTGGTATGGCTGCGACCTTGCTTGATGGGGTTCATGTTGAGAAACATGCCATGGTTGCTGCTGGAGCCCTTGTAAGGCAGAACACAAGAATCCCCTGCGGAGAGGTTTGTTATTTGCACGGAATTTGAAAGTTGCACATCTAGTTAAACTAGTCTCTTGCTTCATCTTGTATTGTTAGTACAAAAAAGCTCACATAGGAAGTGCATTAAAGTGACTCACTGCAGCAAAATCTTTTTACTGAATGCAGGTTTTTTTTTTCTTTTCTTTTTGTTTATCCTATATTCGCAACAAACTAGAAATTTTGAAAGTGGTTGGTTACTGATTATTTAATAACAGGTATGGGGAGGTAATCCCGCAAGGTTACTGAGGAAGCTCACAGAAGAAGAGATGGCCTTCATCTCCCAGTCGGCCGTAAATTACTCCAACCTGGCTCAGGTTCATGCAGCTGAAAATGCAAAAAGCCTTGATGAGATAGAGTTTGAGAAGGTTCTGCGAAAGAAGTTTGCACGCCGTGATGAGGAATATGACTCTATGCTGGGCGTCGTTCGTGAAACACCGCCAGAGATTACTCTTCCTGATAATGTTAACCCAAAACAAGTACCTAAGGCTGCTTAAAAGTGTGACTATAAGGATGCTGGTAATGGTGCCTCTCTTGAGATTTAGTGTAAGTGAGTATTTTGTTTATGTGCGGATTTATGGAAAATGGCTGCTTTACATTTCCAATAATCTTGGGGGCCATCCAAAATGGAAGGTCAAACATGGAGTGCATTTCTGGCATATGGCTCTGCTCATCCTTTCTGATTGGTCAGCAACTACATTTTTTATTTTTGAGAAAAGAACTGCTATAATAGAACATATATGTTTGGATGTTTTGAAATCATCCTGGAAGGTCTTCTTAGATTTGTAGTTTTAGAGGTTATATCACTTTGCATATGTTTTATGAAATAAAGAAAGTGAAATCAGGCATCGGAGCCCGCTAGAACCTTTGCTTGAGTACTATATAGTGGATGCGTTTTCTCACTTCTCAGGACATGTGACTCAAAATCAAAGAGGTCTCTACCTCTATTAAGAAATGAAAAGAGGGCTAGACCAAATGAAAGTTTCTCCCTCTATTAAGAAGATAAAATACAGTGGCCAAAAAAAAAAATAAAAGATAAAATAAAAAGCAAATACAATATATATATTCTTTTCTTTTTAAAAAAAAAGATAAAAAAAAAAGCAAATACAATATATATATTCTTTTCTTTTGGTTGTTTTCCCTTATAGTACCAAACTTGCTTAGCTTTAGAAAGTGACTTACGTAATAGGTTTGAACAGCAATCTAGGAGAAGCAATAGTTAAGCTTCTATTGCTTCTCCTAGATTGCTGATTAAAGGGGAGAGGGTTTGTGGCAATGTATATATAGCTGATTAAGCTTGATACAACTCAAGTATGAATAACTTGATATTTGACTTAGCTTGACTTCTTTTCACTCCATAGAATTGTGAGAGAGAGAGAGGGAGAGAGAGAGAGTTCTGTGGGCTGGTTTCTGGAGAGCTATTATTGATAACATAGTCATAGTGGATGGTTATCATCATCGTTGAGTTAATAAATGACCTTTGCTTAGGGAAAAAGAAATAGTTAAAAATGCCTATTCTATTCTACTACTACTTGCAAAAAACAATATAATTATTACATTGTAAAGAAACCTGAGAGGCACCTGTCTCTCAAAACTTGAAAGTTAAAGATGTCCAAGGCCCCTGATGAGTACAAACATCAGCTCTAATTTTTATTGCAATTACTTCTCCAATCCAAAAATGTAATAATAAGTTGAATAGTGAGATTGTGAGAACCCAACATGGTGATCATAACTTTGAAATCGAACTCATGAGGTCTTGATTCCACGAATTTTTGAATTCTTGGTAGTTGGTATTACTTGGTGCATTGGCATTTGGTCCATAAACTGTTCCATTTTCAACTGGTGAGGTTAATAGTATTCATTCTTTTTTTTTTTTTAGACAAAAACCCACTCTCTTTGTCAGTTGACGATCACTTGTAATCTCAATTTCACATAAATTACTTTTATATTTGTGAGAAAAATGTCACATAGAAAAGTTCTTCCAACTTAACAAACATTTTAAACTCTTTTTTTTTCGGTCTCCCGGGGTATCCCTGGGCCTAGGCCCAAGACTAATCCCTCGAGCCGGGTCGGGCACCGAAGCGGGTAGCTCTCCCAAGAAAGTTTGCTGCATCCACAAAGGCTCGAACTCGAGACCACTTGCTTAAGCGACGAGGGCCCCTTCCACCCACGCCAACCTTCGTTGGTAACATTTTAAACTCTTTAATTGAGTATCTACCACCTTCTCTTTTGACAATTGCAAAACTTTGCTATTATAAGTATATTATATCCTTCTGTAGCTAATCACTTGATCTAAAATGTGATACATACAATTAATAAATGAAATTTTTACTCAACTTGTCATTTGTTTCTTTTATAAGTCATTCTTCAATATTTTTCAATAGATATACGACATTCTTAATTTATGTGCCGCCCACCAAGCATGCCAACCAAGATGAGTAGCACGTCTTATACAGAATTCAATTTGTAGCACCTCTCTTGTACATTAATATTTCATACTATAATAGGATAATGTGTATTCATTAGTATATGCATATTTTTGCATGATTACAAACAAGTTCATTATTTGAGAGCAAGAATGATGACTTTTTGTGCTTTTGCTGAATGTGACCGTCATAAAGTGGCAAACACAAGGGCCCAAAAAAGAGAAGAAGAGCCCCCTTATTTTCTGGTATTGGTCATTGGCATGAGGCTTATGGGAGAGCCAACCCTGGGTTTAATAATTCAAACTTTTGAACAAGATAAAAGAAAATTGTGTCAGAACCACCCATGCAACTATTCAAACTTCAAACTTCAAACGCATTGTATACAACTTGTTTGATAAAGAATTGAAGCAACTCCACATTTTTTTTTCTAATTATTTAATTATGCTCAACACCGGACTTGAGATTCAGAGGGCTTAAGTAAACCATAAAAATGATGACCTCGAGATGAACATTAATGTGATTTTATTTTATAAGTGATTTATAAAATTTAAGAGTCTTAAATATTTGAGAGACTGAAGTGCTTCTCATTTGCACCCCCTCGTACCCTCATGGGGGTGAGTCTATAATGCGAAAACTATACGGGAGAAGCATTCCCTTCATAGAATGGAAAAAGTAAGCACCCATCTACTTGCTTATTTTCTTTATCCTATAGATGAAATGCTTCTCCCGCACAGCTTCTGCATAAAATAAACTCCCCTCTCATGAGTCCGGATCAATTTGAATATGCTTATACTTCATATACATCTCGATGGTCTCGTATTTTATTTTGTCATTAAAAATTTATTATGTAGTAATTTTGGTTAATAAAAAATATAAATATAATGAAATAAGGTAATTTAAAGAGTAAAGTAAGGTAAAATAAGTTTCAAAACAAAGTACAAACACATGATATAATGATATAATTATAAGTGATATAACCATATATAATTAAGGCTTTTTTAATTTGCAGCATTTGTTTGAATCTTTGAACCAGGAAAAGCAATGAATTTTATCTGTAAGAAAAGGAGAAGATGCTGACAGAGTATACGGGGACAAGTGCCAAAGTAATCAAAAGAAGATACAGTCCATGTTTGGCTAATAAATTACTAAATTCACATTCGGATTCCCAGAACCTTGTTTTATTGTTTTAATCCTTTTTTTATTTTTATTATTTTGCCCTGCTTTCAGACAGAGAGAGACAGATAGTGTTGTTTCAGTGTTTCTTACGTTCTTTAGAATATGAATCCAAGGCAGGTCTTCAAAAGAAGAACATGGTTTTCTTTATTTTCTTAGTTGAGTATCTAAAAAATAATAATATTTGCTTCCCAGCAAGCTTTTTGGGTCATTAAAAAAACAAAAAACAAAAAAATCAAGTAACAATGGTAGCTTGTGCTTGCTTCTTTGTCAAGATTTGTATTTCATGAGCAGAGCACTTGCCTTATAATCATGGGCTAAAATTCCACCTTAGCCCTTAACTTTTATTATGAAAATTGTTTAAGCGATATAGATAGATAATTATAATCGTTAATGTGTGCAAGATTTACTACACATCAAGTAATGACAGTCTGACAATCATTCATGTGTAAAATTCATTATAAGATATAAAGACAAGTAAGAGGGGCTAGCTTGTGATTGTCCTCATTTTGTGTTGCAGGAGTGAGCAGTTGAGCTTAATGCTTCTGCTGCTGCTGCCAGGGCCATGTTAATAATTAGCCTCAAGGTCAATTTGAAGGCAAATTGGTGCAACCAATTTGAATGATTGGCTTTGGCCCCCCGCAACATTGAGCCATGAGGAGTTGAGGACTAATAATCCCAGTAATTGCCTCACTCTCTGTGAACAGCTAGGCTTATAATTAATGCCATAATATAATGTCTCCATCAAAACCCTTCAAAAATTGTGGAGAAAGCATCAAAGCCACACATTGCATGCATATAAATTATCCACATTAAATTGCTCCAACTACCACTCTTTGATGGGTTGTTTCTGCATTTTAAATGTTGACACCTAATTTTTGCTTGCAAGCTGTTCACATAACTTTATTCCTTGATGATTGGATGAATTTAAAAGTGGTGGATTAGGTAGCAAATATAAAAAGAAAATTGGGTTTCAATGCTTTACTTTGTTGCAATTTGTATTGGGAATATTATTGTATATGAACTATTTCCAAAGTTGATGATATCCAATTATGATAAATATGTAATATAGTTTTCCATTTTCTTTAAGTGAAATATTCTCATTCACACCTTTAAAAAAAAATATATCCAATGCCAAAAACTCATACATCAACTTTATGGTTCCTTAACAAAATCATTCCAATTTCGCCTTATTGTTGATTGCTTGATTAGCAATCCTCTTGTAAAACAATGTTTATGCATTAATGTTTTTACACTATTGGAAATCTACATTGTAAATTTGATTTTCTCTTCATGCAATATGAGAGCTCTATTTTAACCTCATTTTTTACACTACTGTGAAAAGCTTGTCATGTGAGTTATTTTTATTCAAAGAGGGAAAGTGAAAAGTTGAACTTTATCCTTAGAGATATGGGCATATAGCCTATGAAAATGCCCTTGTAATCGGGTTATATGTCCCCACCAAATTACAAACGTATTAACTCTTTTGAAGTTGGTATAAGTGGTGAGGATGAGTAAATAATAAGCTAAATTTAGAATACGTATAAGGTCAAATGCTCTACTATATATTATAGTTATTCCCCTGAGTTACAATTGTACAAACAAAAAAAGAATTTTTAAAATGTTTAACTCTCTTTCATTTATATTCTTTTGGATTATGAATACAACCGTTCACAAATATTGATCAATCAACGATGGACTAACACGTGTTGTACGATCGTCACAAGCAAACATCTACTATATTTTCTTCCCAACTCAACTATTTTAACAATTAAAAAATTTGTTAAAATACATCGTTAATTGGTGTAAAATTTACATGAATCAACAGCACACACGTAGATAACTGATGATAATATTCTTCTCCAAACAAAACATGACAAACCACCTTTCGCCAAATAAAACAAAATGATGTCATTTAATACCTAAAAACTCCTTTCACTACCTCAAACTACAACCTCATGTCCTCTCCCATTCCTCAAGAGGCAAGGGTGTAGTGTATATAGATTTATAAAGACTTTTATAGACTTTTTTTAAGTTGTAGACTTTTGCTAAATTTATATATTTTCACAGAGTTCCACAGAGTTTTACAGAGTCTATAGAAATCCTTATAAATCCGCAGAGAATAGGTCGGATTTATAATGACTTTGAAATACACATAAAAGTCTTTCAAAGTCTTTAGAAATCCATCATTAAATAAAGTCTATAAAAGTCTATGACTTTTTTAATACACATAGATTTTTATAGACTTTTAAAAGTCATTAAAAGTTTTAATTGAATACCACATGACTTTTATAGACTCCTTAATATTCTTAATTGAATACATATAGATTTTTATGAACTTTTTTAAAGTCTTTAAAAGTCTTAACTGAATACCACATGACTTTTAAACTGTATAAAAATATTTTAAAATCCATATATAATACACCCAAGAGTCTCAAAAACTCATGACCACCACCATTCTAATAATTGGATACATACTAGTAGCTAGATGCTCGTTGATGGCCAGCGTTTTGGCCATTGAAGTTCATCGTATTTACAACCCCACCCCACAAATAGTCAAATACCACCAAACAAAGGGGTGTCCACAAGCGCACACATAAGGTAGACCCTTGTCCTTATTCTTAATCTCTGTGTACACAAGTCCTTTGCCAAACGATGAGACGACCCTTATGTGGGGAACCAGGTTAGATCATCGTACAAATTGGAACAGTTCGGTTGGGCACTTTGGACGCATAGGACGATTTCGGAGATTCGAACCTAATATAAATTCCCAAATTCCCAATGTCCCTTTGTCACCGGTTACCGGCTAAACCGGTCATTCCAAAATTGGTAATTCCAAAAAAGGGAAAAAGAAAATTAGTCATGCATAAATGCAGTGCAATTATACGACTCCTTTTCCGTCATTTCACACTTTCCTTTTATTTTCCACTTTCGTCGTCCTCTTTCTGAGTACTGAGGAGTCCTGAGACTCTGCAGCAGAGACTCAGCTGCACGAGAGAGAGAGAGAGCAAAGAGAGCCAAACGCTTCAAAAAGCGAACCCTAGGGGACCAGGAGTCGGAAATTTTTTCATTTTGATTTTTTCTATCATGGAGAATCTTTCGCATTCTCGCCATCCAAACAGGTCGTCTTCGAAAATGATCAACAATGGCGGCTTCTTGGCCAAGACGCTTTACGACGACGTTTACGGAGGACCGCCAAAGTTCGGCCTCTCGTCTCTCTCGCCTCGCCTGGAGGACTACAGCGAGATTTTCGGGAGCTTCCACGCGTCACGCGCTTCCTCGATTCCGGTGCTGGATGTTCCCGCCGTAGACGAGAGCGAGGTCTTCTTCGATGTGCGGAGCTCCGGCTTCGACTACAGCGAGGTCTTCGGAGGCTTCAACGGTCTGGATTTCGCGGTCTCCTACGATGACCTGGTTAACCAATCCAAGGGTAGAGATTGTGATGGTGATGATGATTACTCTGACGAAGCTTGGTATGATCATGCATTTTTTTGTTTAAAGTTGTTAGCTTTTGGTACTTTCGTTGCTTAATTCCTAGTCAAATGTGCGGAGAATGTGTTTTTAAAATAAATTTTTTTTACTGACATGTTTGGATAATTACTGTGTAGCAGCTACATGTGAGCTCGTTGAACAATGTTTATGGTTTTTAGCATTTTTGGGAACAAATATATTTGTTTATATGTTTTTGGTTTTAAGTCGAACTAGGTGACCAAAACAAAGAAGCTTCGTAGATTAAGGTATATGGGCAAATTTTGACGAGGTGATAATCAGTGAAAACTGTGATCTGGGGCTTTTTGGGTTCAATAAGTTAGAAAAAATGTCTAAAGGGAGGTTTTTTATTTGGAAAAATTGGGTTGAAAGTAAATTTTTGACCTCTCTGATAGTATATGAGGCTAACTAATGTGTGTAACTGGGCTTCGAGATCAACTTTTCTGTTGGGACCTGTGGGTGGTTTTGGTTTCAAGGTTGTGACACAAACCTGGGCTCAACACCTTGCATTTACTCCTTTTCTTGAAAAACTTCTTGATCTTAATGGCCATTGCAGACCGGAAGTCTAACAATGCACCACCTATACAAAAATATGTACTAATCTTTCTGAATGAGCCTCTTTACAAATGAAAGTGCTGAAGAATTAAGAAACATTACTGTTTTGTCTATTTTTTTTTTTTAAATGAGGAAAAAAAGTTGTTTTACCTAATTTGAGCGTAGCAATGCTAGAATTTGATGTTAGAATATGTTTTTCTTGCTTCCTCATTCATAGGACTCCTGCAGAATCTGGGTCTCTATCAGAAGGGTCAGATAATTCTGGCAAGAACCAGTACCGGTGCTCTTCAAATGGAGATCCTTATCTGTCCTTTGATGGAAGTACAGAGTTCAACATGTCATATCATAAAGCTCAACAAAGCAATGAAAGTTCTTTGAATGGGATGAAACATGTAAGCCAGGTACATGTTGTCCCTGGGTATTCATTTGTGCTAGATGAAATTACTCCCACGCAACAGACAGAAATTGAGAATCCAATCTTCCAGGTTACTGATGATAGCAAATTATATATGAACTATAATGCGGAAATGGTGAATGAAAAGCATCTCAAAAAGACCATGTCACACCCACCTAATGGTAGTTCTGGTGGACACACATTTGGAGACAACCATAAACCTGAAAGAGGATATGGTAGAAATGGTCCTCATCAAAAAGAGCCCTTTGTAACTATATCGGACATAAGTCTTAGAACTCAGCCCTCTCAATTGCCACCACCTTCTCGACCACCGCCCATACTCGATGGAAGCAGTGGAGATTCTGGTAGATTGTCTTCAAATTCCAACACTGTTGCTTCTGATGGGACCACAGGTGATAGTTCTCCTCCTTTCTTTGATGTAGAGGTAGATGCAAGTTCATCTGCTGCAGCCTCTGCAGCAGCTATGAAAGAAGCAATGGAGAGGGCTAAAGTACAATTGAAAAGTGCAAAGGAGTTAATGAAGAGGAAGAAAGAGGGTTTACAAAGCCATACAAAATCGAGGTCAAAGAAAGAAATAAAAGAGAAGGAAGGAAAGGTGAGTAAGATTGTTGATGGTTCTAATAGTATGAAAGATAATAGAGTGCAGGGTAGTTCTAAAAGGGAAGACAGTGGGATGAAATTTTCTGTTAGGGAGGGAAGGCAAAAGGTTTTGAAGGCATCCAGAGAAGTTCCAGAAGCTTTAGAAGATGAAAAATCTCTAAATGTGTCTGGAAATTTTTCACAAGAGAAGCATGGGAAGGGATCCTGGTCATCTCAAGGGTCTTTTAAAATTGCTGAAGCTAGTGAATGGCAAGAAGCGACTCAATATTTTGAATTGGTGGCATTAGATGAGTCCAAAATGGCTTTTGAGCAGGCAAACAAAGAAAAGATTTTGGTTCAGAACACAAAAATTTATGAGCCTAGGCAGAAAGATAAGGCAACCATGAAAGCATTGGAGCAGCAAGAAGAAAATGGTAGGAAAGTAAGAGCAGTTATAGAAGATCACAATGTGGAAGAACTTGAGAAGAAACCTCATGGATGGGAGGAATGCAATGCAAGATCAAAAGCTGCTAAGGAGGCCCACAGGCGAAAAGAGCATGAGAAAAAGGTAAAAGTGGCTCAAGAAATTTATGAGAAGGGACAGAATGAGATGAGCTCTATAATGGGCAAGCTGCCTGCAGAACCTGAGAAGCAAAGAGACGGCTCTGAAAAGTCAGAAAAACATGGCAACATGGTAGAGGTTCAAGATAAAGAAAGTAAGTTCAAACTTGAGCAGGGTAGAAAGAAGGAAAATGAAGAAAAGTTGAAAGAAAATGATAAAAGAATTAGAAGTGGGAAAAGACTCGAGGAATCTTGTGGAAGGGAAGACTTTGAAACTAGACAAAAAGAAGCTTTGGAGGAGGAAGAGAATGAAAGAAGGCTTAAAGAGGCATTTAAACAAGCAGAAAATGAGAAGAGACTGAAGAAGGTTCTTGAGCAGGATGAAAATGAGAAGCGGTTAAAGGAGGGTCTTGAGCAGGTAGAAAATGAGAAGAGGCTGAAAAAGGCTCATGAGTTGCAAGAAAATGAGAAGAAATTGAAAGAGGCTCTTGAGTTGCAAGAAAATGAGAAGAAATTAAAAGAGGCTCTTGAGTTGGAAAAGAAGAAGAAACAGAAAGAGGATACTCAAAGAGAAGAAAATGAGAGGCAGCTGAAAGAAGCTCTTGAGAGTGAAGAATATGATAAGAGGCAAAAGGATGCCCATGAAAGAGAGGAAAATGAGCGGAGACATAAAATGGCTAATGCTTGTGAACAGGAATATGTCATAACAAGATTAAAGGTAGCTCAGAACAAAGAAGGAAGTGAGAGAAGATTAAAAGAAGCATTTCAGCAAGTAGAAACTGAAAACAAATTAGAAGAGGCTAGAGAGTCGGAAAAGACTGAGAAGACTGTTGAAGGTGCTGGTAACTGGGAAGAACTGAAGGTCCTAAACAAAACACATGTGGGAACAGAGTGGAATGAAAATGGTCAGGAACTACGATCGGTTAAAAGAATGCATTTGCCCATTGAAGGGGAGCATTTCATGGTATCTGATGAGACATGTAACCAGGATTGTAATAAGAACTGTCAAGAAACTCGAATGGCTAACAAGCAAGATGAAAACAGTGAAACAATGGAAGTAACTCAGCAGGCCCCTGCTAATGGAAAAAATGGAGAGAAAAGAACTGAATACAAATATAGTGGTACACAACCAGAAGTAGTTAAACCAGTTAGTGTGTCGATTGATTCAAAATTCAAAGCATCTGGTGTGTCCCACGAGGATTTGGAAAATGGAGAGAACCAGTTCAGAAGGGGAGATGCTAATGAGTCTCTTCCCTTAAATGACAGTATGGAGAAAGCATGGGAAGAAATTAGTACTGAACCTAAAGTTAGCAAAAGGGAATTGAACGGATTTGAAGTGGCAGATCTTCCAGTTGTTGAAAAGTTCAAAGCATTTGTCATGGTCCAAGAAGATATAGAACATGAAAAGAGCCAATTAAGAATGGAAGATGCCTATGAGTCAATTCCTTTAGACAACCATGCGAAGAAGGCAGGAGAAGACATTGGACAACCACATATTGAGAAATTTAGGAATACCTCTCAACTGGACCTTGATCATGAAACTCAAAAGAAGGAATTTTCTGAGGAATGGAAAGAGAGAGAAAGGGACTTGAAGAAAGCTGCCTCAAATCGGGAACAAAACTCAACACCTGAACTGGTAAAAGAGTTTGTTGAAAATAAGAGGAAAACAGAAGCAGCTCATCCAGCTATGGCAGAAGTAAACAGCCAGAAATCATCTCAGCAGGTTAATGCAGGCCAGGCACCAGAGAGAAAAGGGAAGAATGTTAAAGAAACCCCTAAAAATGGGGAGAAAGAAATTGAAAGGTTGAAAAGAGAAAGAGAGCTTGAAAATGATCGCCTCAGAAAGATGGAGGAAGAAAGAGAAAGGGAGAGGGAAAGAGAAAAAGATAGGATGGCTGTTGATAAAGCAACACTTGAAGCTCGCGAATGGGCATATGTGGAAGTTCGTGAGAGGGCAGAAAGGGCTACTGTGGAGAGAGCGACAGCTGAAGCTCGACAAAGAGCAATGACAGAGGCTCGTGAAAGATTAGAGAAGGCATGTGCAGAGGCCAAGGAGAAGTCATTGGCAGGGAAGGCAGCTATGGAGGCCAGGCTCAAGGCAGAACGGGCTGCAGTAGAGAGAGCAACTGCTGAGGCTCGAGAGCGTGCTGCAGAAAAATTAATGGCTGACAGGGCTGCTTTTGAGGCAAGAGAACGAATCCAAAGATCTGTTTCTGATAAATTCGCTGCTTCTTCTAGAAATAACGGGCTGAGACCGTGCTCTTCATCCTCGGTTAGTATTCTTTTGTCTACTGGATTTCTCCCCCTTTTAATGAATGCATTTTATCTAACAGCAATCTGAAATGGCTGTTAATTTCATAGGATCTACAGGATCCTCAATTTCAGAGCACCGTGGGTTCAAGATATCCATATTCCTCAGTTTATGGTGGTATGTGTTTTTTATCGTTTCAAGGGTTATTCATGCAAATATTTTTCAAAATTCTCATCAATTTCCATCGATGTTTGACTTAAGCTTGGTTGGTTTTAGACTAATGGTCTTTTCTGAAACTTTTCTATTACACAGAGAGATATGAGGGAGTTGGTGGTGAATCAGCTCAAAGGTGTAAAGCTAGACTAGAGAGGCATGCTAGAACGGCTGAACGAGCGGTATGATTTTAATCATAAATAATCTGTGTGTGGTATAGTCTGTCTATAATACCATTATAATTCTGAGCTTTTTGGCACTGGTTCAGGCAAAAGCTCTTGCAGAGAAGAATATGCGCGATCTACTTGCACAAAGAGAACAAGCAGAGAGAAATGTAATTATTCTCTACACTAATTTCTGGAACATCAAACTGTTTTTGCAATTCTATCTGATTGGCTCAGATCTAATTCTGTTTGCAGAGATTCGCTGAGACTCTGGATGCGGATGTCAAGAGGTGGTCTAGTGGAAAAGAGGGGAACTTGCGTGCATTACTTTCAACCTTGCAATATGTAGGTGTTTTTGATCTGCATGTGTTTTGGCATCATGGCATCTTAAAATTTTAAATTTACCTCAAATTCTCAAGTGCAACTTGTCTGTTGATATCTACTATATAACTTTTGTAGTTAGAAATAAATTCATTCTTCATGAACCTCCTTTATTGTTTGAACTTGATCTAATAAAAATTCAGTCTATAGAGTGAGGCTCAAGCGAGGGTTACTTGAACTAATTTTTATTCACTGGCAGATCCTTGGGCCTGATAGTGGTTGGCAGCCTATTCCCTTAACAGAAGTCATAACTGCTGCTGCTGTAAAGAAAGCTTACAGGAAAGCCACTCTTTGTGTCCATCCTGACAAATTACAACAACGGGGTGCAAGTATTCAACAGAAGTACATATGCGAAAAGGTTTTCGATCTTTTAAAGGTGTGTTAAAGTCCATTTTCTTTTGTGGCTTGAAATATGAGTGTAGTTCTAATTAGAACAAGAACTAGTGGGACATTTTCATATTATATGTGTGTGTGTGTGCGCAAAAGCTTTATAACCAGCTTGAATTCTTCCTTCGCTTGTCTTATTTTGTTGGTTGGTCCGTTTCACTACAGGAAGCTTGGAACAAATTCAACTCAGAAGAGCGGTAGCAGGCCCTTGTATGTATGCTGAGAAGCTGCATATTATGTAATTTGATACCGCTAGTGATTATATATATATATTCATCAGTTGATTGTAGTCATCCATGTAGTTTCTGATTGTGAGCTTTAAACTTTAAAGCTCCAAAAGAATAGTTTCGCGGCAAATGTAATTGAATGAAATAGGGTGTTAGGTGTTCATAGTTAGGTGTTACTCTCAAGTAAATTAAGAACAGAAGGCATATAAAAAATTCCTTCCATCTCGACCGGCAAATATAGAAGGGGTTTGAAGGGTAATGTTCTCTTGCTAAGATTTCATCATATTGGGTTATACATTTATATAAGAATTCATTTAACTAATGGCGGATATTGATATTTTTATTACATAACCACTGAGTATAATTTTGATAATTTTGGTGAAATTTTGTCAAAATTATGGTTTCGAAACGAAATCATCATTTCATACAATTTTCGTTCAAATTTCGAAAATTTTGGTGAAATTTCGGAATAACTCGAAATTTTGGTGAAATATGTCTAAAATTTGGAAGAAAAAGAAAAAAAAAATGGAGAGAGGCAGCCTCGGGAGAGGGGGATCTCGGGAAGAAAGGAAAAAAAAGAAAAAAAAATGGAGAGAGACAGCCTGCTACCTGCCTGTGGGGAAGCCTAGAATGCTGCGAAGAGAAAGGAAGAGGGAAGTAAGGTTTAGATTAGAGTTAATTGGATTTGGGCCTTTGGATAATTGGAAAAAAAAAAGATTTGGGGTTTTGTTAATCTTTTAGCTTGGTCTTTTAGTTTTGGAGTTTTATTTAATTATTTTTAAATTCTAAATTATAATACATTTTTAGATAAAAAAAATCAAAAATACTTTAAAGGGCCTAAACCCTAATATTTTATATTATAATTTATATCTTAATAATATAGATTATAGATTATAAAATATATAAAGTTTAGTATATAGATTATAGAGTATAAGGACCATACTAATTTTCATTGGTTTATTTTACTAATTTTATTTAACACTAGTATTTTCATTCAGTGCTCATTATATTCACTTTATATTACATAAAATCTATAATAATTTGGTTTCTTCAATTTTTTTTATAAATAAAGTGGATAATATGTTAAATAAGTATATAATAAAGTTTCATTTAAAATTTTCGTCATTTAATAGTAATTTCTGTCGTTTTTGTTTAAATCTTAGTAAAATCGAAATTCAATCGAAATTTTTATCAAAATCGATATTACATTCCTTATACATAACATATCAAATTGTCTAGACAGAAAACATTTTTCGGAATCTTAATCATCGTTGTAGTGACTTAAAGGACATGTACTAAGAGGAAAATGACTTGTTTTTGCTTGACTTTCAAGAGTTCGTATTTAATGCACAAAAACAAGGGAGCTGCTTCCCATTGGAATAATAAACAACTACCTAGTATTTCCCAGAAATTGTTTATCTGTCACTGTCACTGTCACTGTGT
Source organism: Purshia tridentata (assembly GCA_003254885.1). Lineage (NCBI taxonomy): Eukaryota > Viridiplantae > Streptophyta > Magnoliopsida > Rosales > Rosaceae > Purshia > Purshia tridentata. The sequence goes on along the minus strand of QANT01001307.1, from coordinate 21,755 downwards.
GTAAAATACAAGAGGGAAAGGAATAACGGGATTTTCAGGGTTCAGCCGAAGTCTTTTGTTTGCTTGTTGCTCTGTTATTTGGCTTTTTGTTTCTTGGGGTTTCAATAAGATTTTCTTTATTTACTAATTAATAAAAGACATCGTACGACACTTGCACTATCTGATGAGCTGTGTGTCTCTTCCTAGCTTCCTCGTATTCTTCGACCAAACGCATGGTTCCTTCCACCACCTTCTTTTTTAATGACGTAGCAGAGACTTAGCTTAAGTTTATGGTTTTCTACTTTTCTATTACCCAACTCCATGATTTTTTAGTTCGGACCTATAATACCCATGACCCAATTCATGACCACCCTAACTCGTCCTATACGTTTATTTCACCTTCCCGCCAAATGTGGTTGTCTAAAGGGCTTTCAATCACACACCTACCACTTGTTCGACGAAACAGCTCAAAGAGACCTCTACTCCCTCAACTCACTTCTTTCCTCATATACCCGAAATGGCGAATTTTCCAACACATGGGATCTCTTCTGCTGCATTCACCGTGAGAAACACGACCTAAATGCACACACTTTCACTCCAGTATTGGGCGCGTGCAGGGCGTTGCCATGCCCTGAACGTGGCAGGCAAGTCCACGGTCTTATGATTAAAACGGGTAGTGAGTCCGGAACTGTGGCAAAGACTGCCGTCATGGACATGTACTCTAAATACGGGTGTTTGGAGGACTCCGTTCAAGTCTTTGAAGAGATGGAGTTCAAGGATGTTGTGACTTGGAATGCTATGCTCTCAAGCTTTTTACGCCATGGGCTTGCACGAGAAGCTCTTGGTGTGTTTGAAGCAATGAGGAGGGAGAGAGTGGAGTTCAGCGAGTTTTCTTTGTGTTCTCTGCTTAAAGCTTGTGCCTCTTTGAAGGCCTTTCTACAGGGTAAGCAGGTTCATGGATTGGTGGTTGTGATGGGCCGTGATATGGTAGTTTTGGGTACTGCTTTAGTTGACTTCTACTCTGGTGTTGGGTGTATAAGTGAAGCCATGAAAGTGTTCTCCAACTTGAAGTGTAGGAAGGATGATGTCATGCTCAATTCTTTAATTGCTGGGTGTGTTCGGAATCAAAAGTATGAAGAGGCATTATCGATTATGTCTTCCATGAAACCCAATGTAGTTGCACTCACTAGCACTCTCGCTGCTTGCTCTGAGAATTCAAATTTGTGGATTGGGAAGCAGATACACTGCATGGCAATACGCCATGGGTTCACATCCGATACTCAAATGTGCAATGTTCTGTTGGACATGTACGCAAAGTGTGGGAAAATTTCAAATGCTAGATCTTTGTTCAATGGAATTTGCAATAAAGATGTAGTTTCATGGACAAGCATGATTGATGCATATGGAAGTTATGGGAACGGACTTGAAGCTCTTGATCTGTTCAAGAAGATGGGGGAGGAAGGAGCAGGAGTCTTGCCTAATTCTGTGACTTTTCTTGCTCTTCTCTCAGCTTGTGGGCACTCGGGCCTGGTGGAGCAAGGCCGAGAATGTTTTAATTCAGTGACAGAGAGGTACGGTCTGGACCTGGGTCCAGAGCACTATCTCTGTTACATAGATATGTTAGGCCGTGCTGGTCAGATAGATGAAGTATGGTGTGTGGTTGATGATATGGTTAGGCATGGAATTAGGCCTACAGCAGCAGTATGGGCAGCATTGGTGAATGCTTGTAGCCATAATCTGGATGTTACGAGAGGCGAGGTTGCTGCAAAACAGCTTTTGCAGTTAGAGCCAGATAAGACTGGGAATTATGTGCTCATTTCGAACTTTTATGCAGCCATTGGAAGGTGGGATATTGCAAATGAATTGAGAAGCATTATGAAGAAGAAAGGACTGGTTAAGGAAACTGCAAGTAGTTGGGTCACTGACTCGCACTACCATGAAAATGCTATCGGGTTTCTATTTGAGAAATCAAGAGTAGTAAGTAAAACATTTTCTATACGGGTTGTCGAGAAATCTTTGCATGATTGAATGCAATAGCATAGATATGACGCTGAGGGAGAGAAGGGACATTTTTTTTAGTGGACTGTGTACTCAGGAGGAGGCTAGGCATCGAACGTTTTTGAAGGATAGTTGAAGAGGGTCATGAGCTTGCTGGCTGAGTTATTGGTTCATCAAGAAATTCAACGCCAAAATTACTGTGAAATTCTCAGGTGAAGCACAAAAGAATGATCTGTAAGATTCGTTAAATTTGGTTATATTGTGTGTGAATTAGAGTAAAAAAACAAAAGGGTTAGATCTGCATGCTTTGTGATTCTGTGAAACTAAATTTTTGGTTGGAGGCAAAGAGAATTTTATTTCCTTTGACGTATTGTATAGAAAGAAGTATCTGCAGCTGCTCTATCTTCTTATTTGTTTGTTTAATCTCTATTCCTTCCTCCATGGTGCTATAAATATTATGTATTTCATGATAACAAGACAAGTAATTAATTTGTAGTGCGTTGACAGTTGACACACAGAAAGGAGAATCTAAGCCCCTCCACGGCTCCAATTTTAAGATTCAGAATCTTTGTGATGTGTGGCTTAACTTCAATATGGGAAAAAAAGTAGGATACACAAAAACCACATATATAAAAAAGGTTGCATTTTTTTAATGTGAAGGAAGACTTTGCCTTTAACACTTCATTACATGCGTCAGCCAAGAAGCCAACCCCTTTGGATTATTCTTGGGTGGCAGATGTCACTTTTTAATGCTGGAGTTGCCTTAATCGCTTTTTAATACTTTATTTAGGGTCAAATCAACATTCAATAGCCACATGTTCTCTACACAAAGCATGCGTGAATGAAAGCTGTGGAAACTTCCATTGAAGAATAAAATTATATCCTCCTCCATGGTAAAAGGTGATTATTTTCACTTCAACTCCTTTATAAAAGAGGGTGAAAATAGGAAATTAGTTCTATGCTTCTATGTTGATATTGAGTTTATTATTCTTATTTTATAAAAATTAACCAAATTTAAAATCCTTATATTATTCATTATTTGATGAGGTGTTTATGGATATCAACTGAAATTAATTTTTAAGCATGGGATAAAAATGAGTTAATTAAACAGTAAAAGAAGTAGAGAATGTTCATAATTTAAACTTTGAAAAGCAAGGAAGGTAGAAGTTAACCAACCATATGATTCCTACTTCCTAGTTACCAACCATCTATCTCATCCTACCTTATTGGACAAGGCAAGTTACCCCTTTGACAAGTAGTAGCAGCAGCAAAAGCGTCAAACGTGGCTCTATTAAAATATTCAACAAGAAAACGGCGCCGTATACCCAACAAAACCCACATATGAAGGAGCTTGAAAGTCCATACTACCCTTGAGCTTGCCTACTAAACCCCAAGAACGTCTAGGACTTTTCCGTCATAATCACACACAATAAAGCGAAGAAAGAAACCCTACCGGTTACGGCCACCGCGACAGTAATTGATATTTATTTTTTCAAAAAGCAAAAAGCTTGGGGAACGCTTAAAACCGAGAATAGAAAAGAAGGGGGGGTTTGAAATATTTGCGGGGATGTGACCGAGTGTGTGTAGTTTCCTTGCGACCAATTTGAGAGGAAAAGAGGCGGTCTTTGCGATATAGAGTCTTTTAAGTGATTATCAAAATTTAAAAAATAATTAATAAATAAAAAAGAAAGAGCTGGAAGGGCTCGTAATGGTGAGAGGAAATGAAGAAGGGTGGTGGTGACGACTGGTGAAATAAACCAAACCAAACCAAAATATCATCATCCCCCAAAATTATGGTGCTTTCAACGCACTCCTCTCTCATCCCTCCTTCTCTTCCCAACTCCTAAAACGCCTTCGTTTCTACGCTTCGACTCACTTCCTCTCATCGTCTCTGGTATTTTCCATTTTTTACTTTCTGAAATATTCCATTTCCGATCTCTCTCTCTCTGTTTGCTGTTTTTGTATTTGGGTTTGTTTCATTTTATGTTTTGGTTTCTGGGTTCTGTTGCGTCTCTGTTTGCTTGCTGAGAATCGGCGTCTCCGAGAACCTTGGAGGAGGATTTCTCACTTTTTTTTCTCAGCAACCAGACAAAGCGTTAGGGCTCTTCCAGATTCAGTTTTTATTTTGTTGTTTTTGTTTATGTTAATTGCGGACCGCATACTTATTTCTGGAAATTAAAATTTTTTTGCTTTAGGTTTCTACTGGCTTCATATCGAATGAATTGTAAATGTTTAGTTTTAGGATTATTGAATTGATTCGGTGATGAAAACTGGTTCTTGTTGTGTTGTTTATTTGGGGTGTTTGAATTGATGATGCAGAGCCATGCCGACTTTCACTGTAATAGCTTTGGATAGGTTGCTAGAACCTGGAGGGCCTGGAGCTTCCAAATCTGTCGACATGTCTCTTCCTAATTCTAATTCCAATTCCAATTCCAAGTCTGTTACGAATTCAATGCCTGTTCCTGAATCAAATTCGAAGCTGGAGAGGAGGAGAAGTACGCCTCTTATGGACGAGAGACTCAATAGAATGAAGCCGGCGCTTTATGCAACTCCCGAGGCAACCCCGCTTCCTGATTTGCCCACTTCTTTCCCTCCCTCGCCGTACATCATCAACCACAAGCGCCGCGGACCACGCCTTCTCAAGAGCTACTCAGAGCAGGATGTGTCCTTGCATCAGAAAGCTGGAGATGAAGAAAAGGTCAATAGGGATATCAAGAATGATGAGGCCAAGGTGGCAGAAAATTCTTCTGCAGATGATGATTCGGGTACTTTTACTTTTCCCAGCCCAATTGAAGTGAATCATGTGAACGGACATCATTGTGAGAGCAGCAATGGCAAACTTGGGGTCAGCAATGGTCAACCTAGAAGCAGTAATGTGGAGCTGAGCAGTAGTAGTGCGAGTAATGGTTCAGCAAGGGAGGATGATTTGTTGAAGCCAGCTGCAACAAATTCAGAAAGAGATAGTGATCGTGACGATTTCTTTGAACCTAAAGACTCCATGAGTGTCGCAAGTAACACAGATGGAGAGGTAAATGCTGAAACAGAGCGTTCTGTGCAGATCAATACACCCATGGGAGAGTTTTATGATGCTTGGGAAGGTACTTAGCTTTTTCCTGTTTGCTTGTTAAATGTATTGGAGTTTTCCTTGTATGCTTAATTCTCTTCGTTTTGTTATGTCCATACCATATATACCATGATTACTGCATATTATGGTTGATGATGGAACATACTGGTTTTTCCAGAGGTTGATGTCTTAAGTACATAGAACATAGTGTATGTTTCTTTGTCCCTCTCTCTATATGTAGGGGTGTGCAGTCAAGTGGTGTCGCTTTGTTTTCAGATCTATGTCATTTTGGATTTGCGTTGAGCACTAGTCAACTCTAACTCAACCTATATTTAATTAATCATGTTAAATGACTTGACTTTAACTTGACGATGTTGTGTTTGGGTTGAAAAACTTTTTAAGTATCAAACAATAGCTTGTCGTGTCAAAATTGTGATGTCCTTGTTTAGAACCAATTTGGTCTGTTAATTATTTGTGTTAATAGGCTGTGTTTTATTTGGGTTATTTCGGATTCATGTCATTATTAGTTAACCCTAACTTGTCCTATCAGAAAAATAGTTATTCTAACTTTATAAATTTTGTATTGGGTTTGAGGTGCGTTACCTTGCCGCGTTGAAAGTTAATTCGGACTTGTTAATTTTATATTGAGTTTGAGTCTTGTTGAAATTGATATCTGTATCTATATGTGTCTTATAGATGTCGCAATATCTATGAACTTAGTACTAAGTTGCTGATTATGATTATAGAGAAATTAACATACTGATTTTCCAAAGAAATGTTCAATTGTGTCAATGTGGGAAATGAAAGTATAAACTTCTGTGCATGTGCTGTGTGTGAGATTATGCTTTAAAAGCCCACTTAGTTTCCCTTCTTCAGAAGTTTGGTTATATATATGAAATAATTTCCAAAATTTGTAATTAAATATTTCAGTTTTCTGTAATCCTCTTTGTTCTACATACACACTCTTAGTTATGGCTTTTCAGCAGTAATGGGCAGCTTACTTTTATTGTTACTGTGTATAGAACTTTCATCTGAGAGTGGGCAAGGGCAACAGCTTTCTGCTTGTGATTATGACGCTGAATTGCGTGAAATGAGATTGAGTCTATTGATGGAGATAGAGAAGCGGAAGCAAGCAGAAGAATCCTTGAATAACTTGCGAAGCCAGTGGCAGAGGATTAGGGAGCATTTATCTCTTGTAGGATTGACACTTCCTGTATATCCCACCGTTGCAACAGCAAATGAGCAGCAAGATTCTGATCCTGCTGAGGAGCTATGCCAACAAGTTTATCTTGCTAGGTTTGTATCAAATTCTATTGGGAGGGGCATAGCAAGGGCTGAGATGGAGAAGGAGATGGAAGCTCAGATTGAGTCAAAGAACTTTGAGATTGCTCGGTTGTGGGACAAACTCCGTAATTATGAGGCTATGAATCAGGAAATGGTTCAGAGGAACCAGGACGTTCTTGGTGAGATTTCTATACCTTATACCATTGTTGTAGATTTCTTGATTCCTAATGCTTTAACTAGTTATAGCTTGCCTTCTAGAGGTAACATTCTATTGTTTGTCAAATCAAAAGCATTCCCAAGATCCACCTCAGTTGAACTCTGTCTTTCTCCCCATGTTTAACCTGTAACCCTCAATTAGTTTTGAGCATGTTGATTCATCATTATGTGGGATGAAAGCAATTTTAACAATTTTTTCTCTGTGCCCAAATATTGACTAGCATGCATCTGTGCACACATATCCTACTCTACATGTGCATGAGCAAAGATCGTATTTTTTTTTTTTCTGCTTGTGTAAATTCTCCCTTTCCAGCTATACTTTAGGTCTTGTTGGATCTGCTTCCCATCGTTTGCCCATCTAAGTTTTTTTGTTCTTTGTTTTTATGTAGAGATGGCACGGCGTGAGAGGGAGAGAAGGGAACAAAGACAGAGGTGGGTCTGGGGCTCCATTGCTGCGGCCCTTTCACTTGGTACTGCAGCCTTGGCATACTCTTATTTCCCGTCTGGAAGGGGATCAGCAACCTACCATTCTGAGGCTCCTGAGGGTCATGATGCAGGCAAATGATAATCTCTTTATGTAGTAATGGTGATCCTATGCCGTAGAACGAAGGCAGAATAAAAGGTCTAATATGCCACACCCTTTGTGGATAACATTCTCTAGCTCTTTTATCAGTTTAGATTTTTCCAGCGATCTGAGGATGTATAGTTCTTCAAAAATAATTCCAAGTTTTGTTCGTTACCTGGTATTCTGGAAGGTTATAGATCATGAATAGGATCAGTCCTTATTTAAACCAATCATTTCAGCTTCAGTATGTTTTGAAGCCTTCATACTCCATTTATGCTCACATGATTTGTTTGCTGTGAAGCATCGGTCTAGTTTAATAAATTTTTTGTTAAGTTTAAGGCACTTAGAAAATGCATAATAGCCTACAGTAGGTCACAGGAATCTGGGTCTTGGTACCCTAGTCACCTGAAATGTGCTTGGAATGTTATGCATAAGACCCACCATTTGTGTATTATGTATCCCGCAGTTTTGTTTTCTCCACATTCACAAATCACAATGTTATTGCCCTTCCCATTTAAACTGAATTGGGATTCATTTCTATCTCATAAGTTCATAACACAAAAATGTAAGCATTTCTTATACCCAAAAAACAATGTAAGCATTTCCAAACAGGAGAAAATGGTTGATTGTGTTCTCTTTCATTAACAAAATATCTCAATGGAAATTCATACTTCTCTAGACCATATAGAACACAAATATTCCTCTCTTTGATTTTGATACCGTAACACTGCATAATTTTTATTTTTTATTTTGGCCTGGAAGTCTGGAACAATGTGTAATTATTAATTAAACCTTAATGCTATAATACGTGGATGATTATTAATTAAAAAAATAAAAAATGAAACAGGGATCAGAAAGAGGAAACGACACCGTTCGAGAGGTTTATCCATTGGTAGATAAAAACAGAGAAGAAGTCATCAGAAACACTGGAGCTCCGACAATGGAGCTAGCTTTACATATGCCCGCAACTCTTTGCAGAGAAAACTACCTCACCCATGACTGCAACTCTATATTCTTCGCAACCCAGTACTACCACAGGACTCACTTTCCTCATTTTACCAGAAAACCGCAATTCCAGGCGTCAAGTCCAAGAGATAGGACCCGGGAACTTGTGTTGTCAGCCAAAACCCAACAGCTTCGTATTAACGAACAAGAACATGCCCAAGAAGAAGAAGAAGAAGAAGAGTCTTATTCGGACGACGACTCTTCGCTGTTGTCTCTGAGTGAGAAGCCTGACAGGAACATGGCTTTGCTTGATGACTACGAGATGGAGGAGCTTGACTATGCTGCCGACCCAAACCATCGAAGTGGTAAAAGTCTCTTCTGGGATCTCTTTAATTTTACCCGAGAAGCTTAGGGGATGTGTGCTTCTTTCCCAGTGTGAATTTCATTGAGTCAATTAATGCAGGGTATGTGGCTGTTCTTGGAAAGCCAAATGTCGGAAAGAGTACTCTCTCAAACCAAATGGTTGGTCAGAAGTTGTCCATAGTTACTGATAAACCTCAAACTACAAGACATCGAATTCTTGGTATATGTTCTGGCCCAGACTATCAGGTTTGCTTTTCTTTTATGGTTAGCTGATATTATTATTATTTGTTTTGTTTCAGTTGCTTATAAGTATTAGTCATTGACTTCTCATTGAAAACCTGTTAGACGATGTTGTAATTCATAATAGCCTATTACTGTTACATGTTAAATTGATAATAGAATGGTGTAGTTTGCTCACCTGGTTAAATTTTAGTGGAAAAGGAAACATAGAGGAAATGTTGCATTTGATAACGCTTCGAAGGTCCGGGGGAATACCCACTTATGGTTCCCCAAACAGTGTTTTTGCTTCAGGGTTCATTTTGTTATGTTCGAGATTTAAATTTTGTAAAAGACAGTTACTCGTAATGGAGCTGAATTTATCTCAATTAAATAAGAGCTCTCTCTAGTCAAATCTTCTTTTGGACACAAGTAATACTTTCTTGTGCTTTCTGAACTTTTGGTCATGCATCTGTTGACATAATTAAGGATTTGTTTGCAGATGATACTTTATGACACACCCGGTGTTATGGAGAAGAAAATGCACAAGTTGGACTCTATGATGATGAAGAATGTCCGCAATGCTGCCATTAATGCGGATTGTGTAGTGGTTCTTGTTGATGCATGTAAAGTGCCTGAAAAAGTATGCTTCTTCATTAGTAGGATTGCATATAAAATGTTGTCCTCTTGTACTAAGATCATTTTCTTGTTTCTAGATTGATGAGGTGTTGCAAGAAGGTATGGGTAGCGAGACAGATAGGCTGCCGCCCACTTTGCTGGTTTTGAATAAGAAAGATTTGATTAAACCTGGTGAAATTGCAAAGAAACTAGAGGTCAGTATTCGTTTATTGATATCTTTATTGGCATGTATAGTTACATGTGCAATTCTGGATATGTTGTTCCAGTTATTTTGTTAAGCCTAAGTAAGCATCACGTCTTTTTTTACAGTGGTATGAGAAATTTACAAACGTTGATGAGGTCATACCTGTGAGTGCCAAACATGGTCAGGGAGTGGAAGATGTTAAGCATTGGATTTTATCAAAACTTCCTTTTGGCCCAGCATATTATCCGAAGGTACTTAGAATATCATGTTTTAGGCTCATGGTTGCCTTCCTTTTCTTTTTATTATTGAAGTCTTTAATAGTGTTCTTGCTTTACAGTCGTAAATGTTTTATTTTGGCCTTATCCCAAGCATTAGATGTCAAGTGAAGAAATTGCACAAAGGTTACAGATATCTTAAGACCATTTCTACAAGCAGGCATCGCTTCTTTAGGGTTATAAAAATTCAATAAAAGCTAGTAGATTCAATTGTAAGTTTTCTTGCTTTGGTTTCACAATGCTTTATATCCTAAAGAAGAAAGGTCCATTAGTGTTAAACTTTTGAAAATTAGTTTCTTTTAAGCATGTGTAAAGAATTAAAAATCCATTGTTAATATTCAAATTCCTTGTGTGAAATTAATACCTTTCAAAAATATCCAATCGTGCTATTTTCATGCTTGCAAGTCAGAGGGGGTTTTTGAGTTCAGTTGGCATCTGTGGAACACTTTCACCAAATTTCTTATATGAATTCAGTTTGAGTTCTCTTATTCCTTTTTCTACATGCTATTGTAGTATCCTGTAACTTTTCTTTATTAAGTGTGAACTGTGTAATGCAAGGAAATCAATGTCTTCTAGCAGAAGAAAAATACTTATTGTGTTGTCTATGAGATCTCAGGACATCGTCAGTGAGCACCCAGAAAGATTCTTTGTATCTGAAATTGTTAGAGAAAAGATCTTCATGCAATACCGTAAAGAGATTCCTTATGCATGTCAGGTATGTAATTGAGAAGCTCAAAATATTTGGTTGGTGAGGAATGGTGCTGATTCCCAGAGGGAATGAAAATAAAGAAAAAAGAAAAAAGAAAAAAGATGATAATGTTTCTAGTTGCCTTACTTCTCATTTTCTTTAATCTAAAGGTGAATGTTATGAGCTACAAAACTAGGCCAGCAGCAAAAGATTTTATACAAGTGGAAATTGTTGTTGAAAAAAACTCACAGAAGATCATTGTTATTGGAAAAGTAAGTGATCTTCAATTGTAAGGTTTGTTGGTTCGCTTAATAGAAATTCACTGCTATATGATGAATAGGTTGCTTATGGATGAATTTGTATGGTTTTGGGAACCCTTTTGGCATGATTCAAGGAATGTTATAAACTATTATGGAATAACAAGCTGAAAGATGAAATTTTCAAATGTTCAGTGCATATGCTTGCAGAAAGACATGCAAATACATATTTATGTTTTATTTTCTTGATTGAAGATTTAACATGGAGCATATGTTTGCACAAAGACATGCATCACACAAAGATACAGAGCTTGAGTTTTGATGTGCCATCACTGTAGGAAGGGAGAGCTCAATCACTGATATTGTATCCTTTGCAGGAAGGGAGAGCTCTGAAACTACTTGCAACAGCTGCACGGCTTGACATAGAAGATTTCTTACAGAAGAAAGTTTTTTTGGAGGTGCCAAGTTATCCCATGACTACTCTTTGGGAATCTTTTGTATTAATTATGTTAATTTTACTTTTATTGAGTGGTTCAGCTGCTGCAATCTGCATTATCCTCGCACAATTACGGGGTTCATTGTGCGTTGTTTGGAAAATATTAACCTTATACAATAACTCGTGCTTTTAACAGGTTGAAGTGAAAGTTAAAGAGAATTGGCGGCAAGATGAAGGGCTTTTGAAGAATTATGGCTATGGGGGTCAAATTCGAGCATTATGATGACGGGGGCATTTGCAACTTGTCCATATCCATTGGAAAAACGCAAGTGAGGATGGCTCTAGTTACATGATTGTCTGTTATCACTGAAAGGGTTCTGATGCTCTTGATGAACAGGGAAGCCTTCCAATTCTTTTTGTTAGCTGGAGTTAGGGAATAGTTGTAATCTCATTGGGAAGATAGTCTCAAGCATTCCTGTAAGCATGGCATTTTCCCAAGGCCAAGGTTTTGTTACATGTAGAAAGTACCTTCAGTAATCTCTCTCTCTCTCTCTCTCTTGAGTAATGGTATGGATTTGTGATGTGAGCCCAATGGCAATTTTCACTTTCCATTGTTATCCCATCAAAGAACTTGAAACCCACTTGTAGAATCTGATTATGTTCAGCCCAGGCTTTGTGAATCTTAATGGGCCCTGACTTACCCTTCCATAAGTGAAGGATACGTCTATGCGCATCTTAGTTAGTGTTGTGCAAACATACAAAGAATGGCCCAGAACATGGGATGCTTCATGTAATTGAATGATGACCAACCACTTTCACTTTCATTGCATCGCATGAATAGACATGGCACGCCACGTGTCGCAAGCGTGTCAAGATCCACAGATGGCGCCAATTAAATGTCGGCCAGGAAGTAAAGATTAGGTGCTGTTTGAAAAACTTACCAAAAAAAATTGAGAAATTTACAGAAAGAATTGTGGTATCCGTATCCCAGTCCCACCTAGAAACACCAAAAAGAGGAGAGTGGGACCATGTAAAAGGGCATTAGGTGCTTCTCACATGGCCCCAACTATAAGTCTAAGCCTATAACATCCACAAAGTTAAACGCTTTGGTGGACTAGATTGATGGACACATTAGAAGCAATGGGAAATTGAAGAAGGAATAGTACATTTTGGCCTTTTTCATATTGTTCTATGCAATTGATGAAGTGGGGCTAAGGGGGTCTAAGATCATCCATGGTCCAAGGTCAGAAGTTCTCAAATATACTTGTGCCATGGACAGAAAATTAAACGAAAAAGGGAAACAAGCTTTAATGCTTTTCAAATGCTCATTTTGTAAAGCATTAGAATTTGACCCCACATTCTAGTTGAGGAAAAGATTGAAACCTCAAACACAACACTATTAAAACCATATAGGGAATTAGAGGATGAGATTATTGGGTAATCACCTAAAAAGTTTGTTAAGTTTCAAGGAGAAAGTCTGCGTTTAATGTTGATTTGAAAACCTTTCGTAACTTCTTTTCCAAGGAACCCCACATGTTTGGCATGGGACAGAAAAAGAAAGGAGTCCCCTTGATAACTTGGTATCACATTAATTATGGCATGGTACAATAGCATTATACATCAGTTGGGTCTAGAAAGTAATCTTGTGTATCTCACCATGATCTTTTGTGCATGGTTGGTGCTAGGCAGTCAGCTGAGTTACTGACTAGGATGACCATTTGTTTGGTGTGTGTCTTTAATGTTGGTATGTAGCATTGGTTAAACCAAGCACAGTAGGAAAAGGCCTCTGTTTACAGTAAATTTGGGTCAAGAAATATACCTCGAGGCCGAAGGTGCAGGATGATAAATTTGTTTCATTTTCAGGGCTTGGTTTCACCTCAAAGGGGTATGCATCAGTTCCTCTCGTGTCGGTTACTGTTTTTTTCTTCTTATTTATTTTATTGCAGTTGTAAGAAGACAAATTTAATTTTCAGGCTATAGAAAACCACCTTTAATAGCCTCTTCTTTCTTATGCAGAGCTTATATAAATCAGCAACAGATTCATCATTCTTTACTTCACACCAAGAAAGATGAAGCATCTAGCTTTGGCTCTTCTTTTAGCCCTTTTGATCCATCAACAATGGTCTCACATCCATGTTGAAGCAGGTGATGGGTTCATCCGAACCAGGGGAGTGAATTTTCTACTGAATGGAAGCCCCTACTATGCAAATGGCTTCAATGGCTACTGGTTGATGTATGTGGCTTCTGACCCATCTCAGAGGCACAAAGTTTCTGCTGCCTTTCATGAAGCAACTAGCCATGGGCTCACTGTGGCTAGAACTTGGGCTTTCAGTGATGGAGGTTACAAACCTCTTCAGTACTCTCCTGGCTCCTACAATGAGCAAATGTTTAAGGTTTCTCTCATACTAATTCATTGTTTCTTCTTTTAGATCTTTAAAGTTCCCACTAATGGTGTGAATTTTGGGTTGGTTTGAAACTTTGAAGGGGTTGGATTTTGTTATAGCCGAGGCCAGAAGGTATGGGATTAAGCTCATATTAAGTTTGGTGAACAACTATGAGAGCTTTGGTGGAAGGAAGCAGTATGTGAACTGGGCAAGAAGTCAGGGGCAGTACCTGACATCTGATGATGATTTCTATAGGAACCCTGTTGTTAAGGGTTACTACAAGAACCATGTAAATGTAAGTGAAAGTGCACATTATTTAATTACTATAAGAGTTAAGAAAATCATGTTTTATCCAGTTTCTTTTTTCCAAGTCTGGAAATGATTTCTGTGAAGGAATAACAGTCTGATTGTGATAAGCCTTTCCTTTTATGAGATGTGATGCACAGGATTTCCAGTTCTAATTTGCATCTACCATTTTGCAGACTGTTGTTAACAGATATAACAGCTATACTAGAGTTCATTATAAAGATGACCCAACAATTATGGCCTGGGAGCTTATTAACGAGCCTAGATGCCAATCAGATCCTTCTGGAAGGACTATTCAGGTAAACAAAACAAGCTCTTTATCTAATTTCATCTTTCTTATCAATAACATGACATTATTTTATAATCTTAAATTTGCTTTCTTTTTGAATTTAATCTATATATTCTTAGACCAAGTTTCTAGAAACAAGAAAAAATGCAAGATATTAATCTGACTTGACCAATAATCAGCACTTGCTTGGTTAGCCATTAAGGTGTTCATATCCCCACCCACCAACCTTTAAGCCTCTCTGTGAAAAACATAACCTATGCTTAAATGCTACAGATGGAAAAATATTGATGTATAACTACTCATTGATTGCAGGTACCAGTTCTTATTTATGCATGCATGCATTTTTCATTTTAGGATGGCTTTTCCTTTTATTGCACTTTTTTCATGATAATTTTTACTAATATTTGCTCATAACAGGCTTGGATAAAGGAAATGGCTTATCATGTGAAGTCAATAGACAGAAATCACCTACTGGAAGTTGGTCTGGAGGGATTTTATGGACACAAAACACCTCAGAAGATGAGACTCAATCCTGGTATCAATTCAGGAACAGACTTCATTGAAAATAATCAAATCCCTGGCATTGATTTTGCAACACTTCACTCTTATCCTGATCAATGGTAAATCTGCTCTTTACTTTCAGGACCACTTCAACTTTCATCAAAATATTAGAGGGAATATCCTGACTAGAAAGCCATACTCAAATTATATAACTTGATTATCGAGCAATTCTTCATGAAAAACTCTCTAATTATAAAGCCACTAATAAATGCCATTAGTACTGAATTTAATAAGGCTCAATGTTGCTATAACTTAGCATTCCATGGTTCAACTTCTTGACCGGCGGTGTTGTTATACCATTTGTGTTGCATGAGCAGGTTGCCTAGCTCAAATGATCAATCCCAACTCTCTTTCATGGACAACTGGCTCAACAACCACATCCAAGATGCGCAGTACATTCTTCGAAAGCCGATTTTGATTACAGAATTTGGGAAATCTTGGAAAGATCCCGGGTTCAGCACCTACCAAAGAGACCAGCTCTTCAAAACTGTATACTTCAAGATATACTCTTCAGCCAAAAGAGGAGGAGCTGCTGGTGGTGGCCTGTTCTGGCAGCTTCTCACTGAAGGTATGGACCCTTTCCGTGATGGGTACGACATAGTTCTGAGCCAGAGTCCCTCAACTGCAAATATAATTGCTCAGCAATCTCGCAAGCTCTATCAGATTCGAAAGATATTTGCCAGGATAAGAAATGCTCAGAGGTGGAAGAGGGCAAGGGCCATCAGAAGGGCCGAATGGTTGGCTAGAAACAAAGGCAAGCGTATAGGAAATTGATCAAATGCATCAGTACCTACAAGTGCTTGAATCATGTTTCAGTGTCAAGTAGAGTCAGATTAAAGTACCTTGGGAGGTTAATTCCTGTTATGGTTTCCCTTTTAGAGATGATTCAAATGAATGTATTTCGTCCAAGAGGGTAACTTGTGTTGATACATATTTTTGGCTCATTTCCTACAACTCAAGCTTTGGGGCCAGTGGTTTCTTTCCCTTGTTGTTAAGTGTGAACTGAGTTGTTTAGGAAATCTTCTGGTTTATAAGAAACTAGATAACCTCGTACTTGTTTATTTCATTCCATCAAGTGCAAAATGAAGCTGATAACTTGTTCTTGTGTTACTTTCTCTTTGTGATTCGACAACTTACATGTATATTGGATCAAGAGCAAAACAACATCAAAGGAAATGTCTGTTCTTAATATTATAATATACCCTTTTCAAATAACAGAGGGGCTCAATTAATGTGGCTTCCATTTAAGGCTATTTAATCACAAATTTATGTCATGAATAGTAATAGGGTTCACACAATCAACATGATTACTTTCTTTATCAGTTAGGTATAGATCATATTTAATGAGATGATCAATACAATTATCTGCATATTATTATAACATTTAGAGCTTATTTGGAAGCTTTAGTGGACCAAACTATATTATACAAAACATAATAGAGTCTAGTCTAATAAGTAAATTGGAGTTGATCTAATTGACCGAGGACAAAAACTTTCTTGCTACATATTCGGGTTCGAATCCACCCCCTCTCCTATAATGAAAAAAAAAAATTCTAGTCCAATACGGTTTATCAAATGAACCCTGATTAACTATTCTTCGACATTCCTTCCCGCGCCTGTTCAGTGTTCCTTATGCGGCTTCCGCACAATAGAAAAATCTTTTAAAAGTCCACATGCGGCAAGGCCAGTCAAATCCAACCCATGACTCATATCCTTGGACAACCATGGGCCTCCATAGGCCCATTATACGAAATAACAGGAAAGAAAAAACATTTCTTCACTTCTAAAACTTAGGCGCCAAATGCTTCGCATGGTCACCCAATTAACAGAACATGGTTTTATCAGTTAGACCTCGTATTCGAAGAATATTTACATGTTCAACCAGTGCTTATACAGAATGTAGAAACCTTCTGCTTTGGGAAGCGAAACCAGACCAGCTAGAGCAGAAAACCCATTTGGGTAATTATTTAGATATGCTTGAACTCAACGCTCAGTTGAAGCAGCTAGTTAAAATTGGTAATGTTGGAGAGGCTCGGAAAATGTTCGATAAAATGCCTCATAGAGATGAGATTTCATGGACCAATATGATTTCGGGCTACGTAAGTGTTTCCGATGCCTCTGAAGCATTAGCTTTGTTCTCGAACATGTGGGTTCTGCCTGGACTCTGCATGGATCCCTTTGTTCTTAGTGTTGCACTTAAGGCTTGTGGACTTGGTATGAACTTGTCTTATGGGGAACTAGTACATGGGTACTCGATAAAATCGGGTTTCGTGAATTCAGTCTTTGTGGGTAGTGCTCTTCTCGACATGTATATGAAGATTAGTAAGATTGAGCAAGGCTGTAGAGTCTTCGATCAAATGCCGATAAGAAATGTGGTATCTTGGACTACCATTATAACAGGGCTTGTTCGTGCCGGTTACAATGTGGAGGGGTTGGTATATTTTTCTGAAATGTGGAAGTCAAATGTCCAGTATGACGCATATGCATTTGCCATCTCATTGAAGGCATGCGCTGATTTGGGTGCTTTGAATTATGGGAGAGCGATTCACACACAAACAATGAAGAAGGGGTTTGATGAGAACTCATTTGTAGCCAACTCTCTTTCTACTATGTACAACAAATGTGGCAAATTATGTTATGGGTTGCAGTTGTTTTCAAAGATGAGGACACAGGATGTTGTTTCATGGACATCAATTATTACAACATATGTTTGGATAGGTCAAGAGGACCGTGCAATCAAAGCATTTAAAAGAATGCAGGAGTGTGGTGTGAGTCCTAATGAATACACTTTTGCAGCTGTTATCTCTGGATGTGCCAATCTTGCTAGAGTTGAATTGGGTGAACAATTACATGCGCACATTTTACGCATGGGTCTTGTGGATTATTTGTCGGTGGGAAATTCCATTGTAACCATGTATTTCAAATGTGGGCGTTTGGCTTCAGCTTCAACCGTGTTTCATGAGATGGGCACAAAAGATATTGTTTCATGGAGCACTGTAATTGCAGGGTATTCTCAAGGAGGTTATGGCGAAGAAGCTTTTCAGTATTTTTCGTGGATGAGAAGGGAAGGACCAAAACCAAATGAGTTTGCTCTTGCTAGTGTATTGAGTGTTTGTGGAAGCATGGCAATGCTTGAGCAAGGGAGGCAACTGCACGGTCATGTCCTGTCTGTTGGTTTCGAGTGTACATCTATGGTACAAAGTGCTCTAGTCAATATGTATTCAAAATGTGGAAGTATAAAAGAAGCGGAAAAAATCTTTGATGTGACAGAACATAATGATATAATTTCATGGACGGCCATGATTAATGGATATGCTGAACATGGGTACTACCAAGAAGCCATTGATTTGTTTGAGAAGATTCCTAGGGTTGGTCTGAAACCAGACTCAGTGACCTTCATCGGTGTTCTTGCTGCTTGTTGCCATTGTGGATTGGTTGATCTTGGTTTCCACTATTTCAATTCAATGAGAAATGACTTTGGGATTAATCCTTCAAAAGAACACTATGGCTGCGTGATTGATCTCCTCTGTCGAGCTGGACGGTTAAGTGAGGCAGAGCACATGATCAGAAGTATGCCATGTCAACAGGATGATGTTGTTTGGTCTACTCTGCTTAGAGCATGTAGACTCCACGGTGATGTTGACTGTGCAATACGTGCTGCAGAGGAGACACTTAAGTTAGATCCAAATTGTGCAGGGACTCACATAACCCTGGCTAATATATATGCTGCCAAAGGAAAGTGGAGGGAAGCAGCAGATGTAAGGAAAATGATGAGATTAAAGGGTGTAATTAAGGAGCCGGGATGGTCTTGGATAAAGGTCAAGGATCAGGTTTCTGCATTTGTTGCAGGGGATAGGTCTCATCCACAAGGTGATGATATATACAGTGTGCTGGAATTACTAGCTTCAAAGGCAGAAATTGCCATTCAGGAAATGGGTTCTTCATTAATTGATGTTGAAGATTAGTATTTAATCCATTGCAATTTGAAGTTTACCTCTCCAATTGGATGAAGTTCATCCATTTCAATCCGATGCATATTGAATTCACTACCAGTTTACCATATAGAGAAGCATTACATGAGATCAGTCTGTGGTGGAACAGAAGAAGATTTGCATCTTAATATTATTGTTTATTAATTTACATAGTTCATCGTTCATCCCTAATCCAATAACGAATTACATACAAAAGAAATCCTAGGCAAAATACAGCAGCACCCAAAAAAACAACTATTCGAACCCATAAATTGGAAATAAATGCTTCATGCACACCAGCATTCCATGACCAGTACCAAAAAATGGAGAAAAGGGATCCCAATGTAGCACCAACCACCACTTGACTAGGTGTATGGAGTCGTTGTGAGACTCGCAACCATGACTGCAAACACAAATAATAAAAGATACAAGTAAGCAACCTATCCCTTCCAATTCTTTTAACTTCAGATCCAACACTTGAACACTCAAATATGTAAGCTAAGCGCCAAAGCATAGATTCTATGATGCATTTAACTGAAAGCAGATCGAGATGGAATACTTACAAGATATGAACCAAATGCTAAGGCAAGCCCACTAATGATCAGGGTAATTACATTTATCCCAAGCCATTCCACAACTACAATAGCACACAGAGCAACAGCATTAGATGCCTAAATAAAGCTAGCAAATTGCAATATTGGCTAACAAGAACAAGAAAACTACATGCGGATTCTCATTAAGACCAACAAGAAAACTCCACTCTCTAAATTTGAGGGTGTATTTATGTGTTCCACAGGAATGCAATAATTCCAGAAAGAATCACAAACTATTTGACGGCACAAGTTTGTGAAAAAGGGGTGATGAAGATGATGGAGCATGGCCTGAAACTGAGACAGAGTCGTACAACAAAATCCTAAAGATGTACTCTTCCACATGCTACTTGAAGATTAATTTGATATCCCATGAAAAATGATTAATTAAACCATTGTTTAGCTTATTTTTCCGCGATATCACACTGGTTGCAGATGTGATTACAATCCTATGTGGCTATAGCTCACTGTCTTCTGGAATGCGTCTCTTTTGCCTGACAAAGTCATAGTAGGAAAATTCCTAATAATGTAATCTTCCACAATGAAACATTATAGATGAATTCGATATCCCACAAAAAATGATTCATTAAACCGCTGCTGAATAATTCTTTTTACCAATATTTCACTGATTACTATATAAAGTATGAAAATTCATAATAGTTATACTGCAAACTATTCTACAGCAACATGTTCATGGTAGTTTCTTCTACACCAATCAGCATCTTATATCTTACAGACAGACCTTAAATCCCAACCTAAAGCATTCAGTCAACAGAGAAATTTATGAACTTCAACCCATTTGTATTCATAAGTGCTCCTAAACTCAAGAACATATAAGAGTCTCTCTTACCTGAAACAATAATGAACACAGAAATGTAGAAGATGGATTGGGCATGTGAAGAAGGCATTCCAGGCTCAGATCTCAATGAGTGAGCAGGTCTATCTTGGTTTAGTATCCGTTTGAGTGTAACAGATACCAAAGTATTTACAACAGACCCCATGGCAGCCCAAATGGCTTCTGCATCATGCCTCCATAGAATCACAACAGCAAAAACAAGAGACACAACCCACTTGCTCTGTGTCCAAACCAAGCCACAACAATTTACATAAAGCTCAGAAAACATGTTTCAACGTGTAATCCAAATGATACAAAATTCTAATTACCCAAACCAAATAATTCCTAACAGAACTCTCACGAACCAACTGAATGCAAAACCCAGAACTCTCATGAAAGCAAAAACCATGATTGAGAGAAAAAGTAGATATTACCAACCAGTCGATTTAGAGTGGATTCCACGCCATTATCCACAATCAAAGGACTCAAATCTGAAGACCCATCAATGTAATCCTCTTGTCGAAGCGCTCCAACGCCTTCATCACTATTAACGTTCCTAAGAGGGAGCATTCTGTTCAGCTCAATGGAGTTGGGACCCATGGCTCTGTTCCTCCCTGAACCTGCTTTCTTGGGAGATAATCCACCGGAGAAGGACAATTTTGAGGTGGGAATTCTTGGAGAACATATGGATTTCACAGATTTTAGGATACAAGAACCGCGGGGAAAGAGTTCGAGATTGGGTTGGCGAAAATTGGCGGTTGCTGATGACATATTTTATCCAACTTCTTGGAGTACATGGACTTGAAACCAATCAACAGCCATTGGAGAGAGTTTTTATGAAAGAGTGAGAGACTATTTTGCGTGGGTGAAATAGAATTGACCCATATATTATATGAGTTGTTTATTATTGGAGGATCCACAGTTGTTCAATAATTTAGTTAAATGGTTTAATTTTGTGAACTGTTTTAATATCTATTGAATTGAATTGCAGTTTTATTTGCAACAGTGCAGTTTAAAAAGAAAATAAAGAATTTAATATGAAATATAAAGAGATATAATGCAATGTGTCAACAAGAGAGAGGATATAGAAATGAATTTCACTTCTGAGTTCATTTTTTTATCTCTGAATTAAATTATTGATCTCCAATTTAAAATAAACTCTATCACTACAAGTCTTTATTTTAATCTTTAGTTCAAACTTTTGCAATTAAATTTTATTGATCCTCGCCATTGCAAATGCTCTTAGATTTTCTATTTTGGTATAAAGATTGGTTTTTTTTTTTTAAAGTGAAAAATGAATGATTAAAATTCAAGATATTTGTTAAGTAAAGCGAAATATCATTATATTAATAAGAGCATTTTCAGTTCTTTTTTTAAATTTTTTTTATAATTTGAGGATAATTTAGGAGATAAAGTTAGATTTGAGGAAATACTCTCCAATACTAAAGTTGAAATTTGCTCTAAATCTTATATTTGTTTGGGTTTCTAGTCTAAAATTTGAATACGGATGTTTGTGGAGAGTTTGAGGAACTTCATTCATTTAACTTAATTTGAAAAATATTTTTAGAGAAATCTCAAATTTTAGAGGATTTTGGAGAATTATTGAAACTATATTTTATATCATTTTCCCTCAAAATAAATTTGGGGATAATTTTAAGAAAGAACTGAAGATGCTCAGTTTGGGATTGCTGTGTGGTGAGAAAAAGTTGC
>QANT01001306.1:0-10067 GCA_003254885.1 Purshia tridentata | reverse complement strand
CAGGGATAGAGGCTCCATTAGCAACCCTAACAGCACTCTGACAAAGGGTAGTAAAAGAAATTAACTGAGAAGAATCACCAGTCATGTGAATCAGAAGCTCCAGAATCAATGATCCAAGGCTTGTTAGAAGTAGAAGTAGAAGATAAGGCAAATCCAAAGTTACCTGAGAGGCAGAGGCCACCGAAGATGAAGACAGTGGCACAGTAGAGGTAGAGTTTGCATGGGAGGTCTGGGTGCTCTTCCATTTAGCATTCTTCAACTTAAACCACTCAGGATAGCCATTAATCTTCCAACAATTCTCTCAGATATGATTAGTCCGACCACAATGAGAACAGCGGACTCCATAACCGGAAGAAGCAGGAGTATTGGCTGATGAAGCTTGAGAACCACTTGTTGTAGAAGTAGGAGTTGGCTGAAACTGGGGTTTTTTGGTCACTAACGCTGAGGCCTCCTGTGTAGCATCAACTGTCATAGTAAGTTAACGTTGAGCCTTTTGATGGACAATAGAGTAGGTTTCCTCTAGACCTGGAATAAGAGTAGTCTATAGAACATGACTTCGAACTTGATCTATGTTAGAATCAAGTCCGACTAGGAACATGTAGACACGTTCTTCAAAGGTACGTGTCTTCAATGCAGCAACATCATCAGGATTTGTCATGTTATTAGGACGACGATAATCAAGCTCCATGAATACAGCATTGAGTTCGGTGTAATATGTAGTGAGTGGACATCCATCTTGACGTATCTGGAAAGCCTTCTTCATTAGCTCATAAACCTGTGAGGCATCAGATCCATCATGAAAAGTATTGGAGACAGTATCCCACATGTCCTTTGCAGTGTCAAGTTGAATGAAGTTAACCATGAGATTTGGAGTCATAGAATTTATTAGCCAGGATTTCACCAAAGCATTGTCAGCCTTCCACTTGCCAAGCCTTGGATCCCTATTCTGTGGTTTAGGAGAATCCCCAAAAATATAACCATATTTCTCACGGGCAACAAGATGCATCTCTGGAACCTTCGACCACAATTAGTAATTGAAACCATCAAGCTTGATTCCAATTTGAGAGGAAGATTTATGTTGAATAATGAGAGGTGAAGGGTCAGATTTAACACTAGGTTCACTGTCACTTTTCTCGCCCATGATGACAGTAGAGAATTAGATTTTAGGAGTAGAAAAAATTAGGGTTTAGGGGATAGTGTTTGGTAGAGGTAGCAAAGCCACTTAGCTAAGAACGACAAATGGAAGAGGAAAAAAAAATATGTTTTTTTTGGTGTGGTACTGTAGCGGCGGAGGCACTGTAGTGGCAAAGTCACCGTACGAATCGAGGCACTGTAGCAACAAAAAATCTTTCTTAGAGAAAACAAACCCTAGATCTCTAGGGCTTTGATACCCTGCAGATTTAGAGAACTGAATTGATTTATTCTTCTCATATTGAGGTATTTATATAGATTTACAAGAGTTCCTAATTAGGCTAGGAAAGCAAGAAAGGAAAGAAAACTTAGTCAACTATTACACAGCTAATTACTGCTAATTAAAGCTAATTATACGCTAACAATGTACATGCTAACATTATAAAGTTTAGCCCTGAACGTTTTTTTACTAAGGGTAAGGTTTATTTCCATAAGTTAGTAAACGTATTTAGATTAAGTAATTTGGATTTATTTTGAGACAGTGGATTGTGTATTGGAATTAGGATTTGGAACAATTAAGTGAATAGTTGATGATGGGATAAAAGGACAATTTAGGACTCTCTCAACTGGACTTGTAGGAGCAGGCTAAGCTCTGGAAGTCAGGTAGGGGATTTGGGGAACCTTAGCATGTGAATTAGTTTTATTGAATCTTTGTTGAAAAATGCAATATGTGTGCTAATACATGATTTATATGAATTATTTGAATTACAAGCATCCTTCATTCATAATGGAGTTACAAGGGTGAGAAGGGATTAGGATTATAAATTCTATTATTTCATAATTAGTGGGTGCAGGAGTGAAACCCCTTCAGCGACTATTGAGGAAACAATCTATTTTTCCAAGGTGCATGTGGGATCTTCAGCTGTGGTCGAAGTTAGATGTATTGCCATTTAATTTTCAAAGATTTAAATTAAGGAAGTACAACATATCATTCATGCATCTATAATATTTTTATTATATATTATATGCTCCATATTCTTTGTTTCACTGAGCTTTAGTTTAATTAATTATGCATGTTGAGGTCTTATGTCCCTACTAAGCTGTTGGTTTGAGCTCATCCCTTCATAAACTTTGCAGGTATTGTAGTGAGAGTTAGTGCGTTGTCAGCCGAAAGTAGTTGTTGTGATTAAGCATGAATCGAGACAGATTTGATTTTGATTTAAGTTAAGATGCGGTGTAAAGTACAAGAGAAAGACGGAATGTGTAAATTAAACTTGAATTCAGTTGTAATACGAAGTTTACTTCATTTATTTTATTTTCCCTCACATTCTGATTATAGAAGCTAATTCTATAATTAGAGTGTGATTCACTCCTTAGTCCCAGATTTACTCTTTAATCTCAGGTTAGGGCATGACAGAAAGACTCCCAAAGAACCAAGAGGTGAGTAACTCAAACTTCATTTGCTTGTGCAAGTGAGAATAAGGGATAAGGGTCTCTATTTATAAGCACTAGAGGGTTGGACAAAGTTGTAAGTTTTCAATGTGGGATAGGATGCACAAAAGGTGCAAAAACACACAAAATTCACGAGTTCACGAACCGGTCAGAAAACCCATTTTGTGAGATGATACTTATCCGGGTGGATCCTTTTGGGGAGGCATGGGTCAAAGTAGGGGTGGGAATAGGTTGGTTTTTAACCATAACCGACCCATTAGCAATCCACATTTCTAGGCCGATAATCACCTGACACCCGACCCAACCAAGTCAGACCGATAATCCAACCAACTCATGTAAAGCTAGTTCAGACGGTGGTTGCCCATTTTTGCAAAGTCGATTACCCGACCATTCGACTTTTAATTACACAATTTGTAGTGGCCCAGAACCCATTTGGCTATGTATCAAAGTGGAATAATACAATGGCCCAAACCTAACTCACAACTCTCTATCTCCCAGCCCAAATTTTACTCACAACTCATTAGCCTTATTCAATCTCTGATTCGATTCTCTACTCTCTAACTCTCTCTCAATCTGATACTCTCTCAATCTTTCACTCTCATCATCGATCATCAGTCATCTGCTCAGAGCCTCTCATCAGTCATCTCTCATCAATCATCTCTCATCTCTCATCTGCTCTCTTTATCAAACATCACTCACTAGCGACACTTGCATCAAACATGGTTAAGATCATGCCTACAAAGATACGACGGTATCGATCGAAATAGAGAGAGCTACTTGATGTAATGGTGGGCTTTGGCGTCGGAGAGAGCTCCACCTCATGGCTGCGAATGAGATGGTGGTGGTTCTTAGGTGAGTTTGCAGAAATAAAGAGAATGGGTTTGAGGAAGAAGAATGGGGGTGGGGGAGAAGAGTGGGGGCTGATTTCTAAGGATTTTGGAGATGTGTAGGATTTTCAATTTTGGAATGGGAGCTGATTTCTAGGGCTTGTAGGTGAGATGTGAAAATAGAGGAAATTTTGGGTCAGTTTACCGACAAAGTTGGATGCAAACTTTTAACTAACCCACAGTTTATGGGTCGGGTGTTGATTTTGAAAAATCCCTAAGGTCGAGCAATGGAGTGGATCGGTTGTTTGGCTAACATAGGCCTAACCCCTAGGTCAAAGGAACCCGATTGTCATAGTGACCGGTCCCTTAAAGTAATCAATGGTCTAGATCTTTTTGAATTAACGAGAGGCAACGGCCCAAAGTAAAACGTATCACCGGATTTCGTATAACACGTCCTACATAGCTCACTGTGAGCTTGTCCGCTCAACATCGTGTCGGCGCCTCCGAACCAATCCAAATGTGCCACGTCTCTCTATTGCAAACTAGTTTGCAACTCTTTTCAATTCTTTTCAACTCTTTTCTTTTTTCTATTCTCTATTTTTTGCAAACTTCATAAATTCACCCAAAAATAGCTTCAGACTCTAAATAATTCTCTAAAAAATCCTACAGACTCATCTCAATGAGTACTAATTTTCTATAACCTCAAAACAACTATTTATCTCCTAAAAAAAATTAAGAAAAATTCAACTCCAAGAGATTAATTCCAAATAATCAAATCCAACTTGATATTCACCAAAATTTCTTGTATAAAACACTAGAGCTCAACTCTAAACAACTAAAGGCACAAGTTAGTTACTCAAAAGGCTAAGCAAACTCTAATCCTTTAAAGAAACCTAAAGATACTACAAACAAAAGAATTTTTGGAATACACGTGTCAACAGAAGATAGGACGGAAACTTCGGGTTGCTACACCCAACCACCCCTCTTCCCTTCCACACCCATTGGTCGAGACAAGGCACTACATTGGCAATGGCAAGACCGACGCCCAAAGGACAAGAGTGAGAGGCAAGAGCGAGAGTGAGACCCACGCCCAGGTTTGAGGATGAGAGATTGAGATTGAGAGCCGCAGATCTGTGAGCCAGAACTGGGATTTGTATGTGTTTTTGGATTGGGTTTGCCCTATTTGTGCATGAATTCATTGTATATCTGTATTAGCATATATAAGAACTGGGATCCATTTTTGGATTGGGTTGCTCGATGACTGCTGGTTGGGGAAGGATATGGGGTTGTTAGGGTGGGGGTGGCTACTCGTTTGATTTTGTTATATTTTCATTTTTTTTTTTTGTTTATTCACGCAATTGTTACTTTTATGCACAAATTGGGAGGGGTGGCTGTCGAATTGGATCACGACATCATTTGTTGGTGGTGGGGTCAGCGGCGAGGTGGGTGGCTAGGAGGGAAGGGAGCATTGTGGGTTAGGGTGGGTCTCCGATGGTGGGGTTGAATTGGGTTGTTTTTTTTTTTCTTTAAATTTAATTATTGAGTGTTTAAGTTTTTTGTTTTGTTTTTATAACTATTTCATTTTCAAAAGGTTATTTATTTGTTTATTATTTTTTAAGTAAATGATTATAAAACCCAGATTTGGGCTCCTTCTCCTTTTAACACCCAAGTGTGTTTTTTTGTTTTTAAGGAGGCCAAGTTTGTAGGATCGCGGTCCTCTTCTCCATCCCTGTCTCTCTGTCCGTCTCCTTCTCTGTCTCTCTCTCTCCCCATATTTAATTAGATTTGGAAGACCACCAAAAATCAACTCAAATAAGAGGAGCTCGAAGCCGTGCTCGCTCCACCGACGACTCCTACTTCAATGAGGGCAAATGGGTTGGGTGACACTTCAAGCTCTGAAGGCTACGCATCCGATCTCCAGAAACAGAATGCAGCTATGGTAATTCAAATTGAATTCTCTTTCTTTATTCAAACATCTTCGATTTTAGAAACCCCATATTGATTTGATTATGTATTTACCTCTTTTGGCCTTCATACTTCAATTTCCTAGATTGGAGTCTGCTAACACTGTTAGATTTGTTTGGAAATAGCGAATTTCCATCTAGTTTTTCACTTTACTGGTTTTTTTTAATTTAATTTTTTATGAGCAAAATCTGATAGTTGTAGAAAATGAAATGTGATCCATCTTTGCCATCATTGCATAGTATTCAAATGATTTTGCACATATCTGAATTTTGATATATTATTTTGCTAGGAATATTTTATTTAATTCTTGTCATTCTCAACTATATTGCCTTCATTATCACCAAGAAGCGCTGCTTTCTTTACTTGGCAGGTGCTTTCTCTATTTCAACAAGAACATGGGCACCATTTTACCACTTCACCAAGAATTTTATTTAACTTTGTTTTTCTGCTTTTTATTGTTACTTTTTTAGATGTGTTGTTCTTGAAACGTCTATGGACAACACCACCAAATTATTTTTATTGGTGTTAATGATTTTGTAACAATATTTAAACAGGAACAATACTAAGTTATTGTTACTATAAAACAATAATAATACTTGATTATTACTGTCTGACAATAATAATCACCTTATTGTTACTAAGAATTGTTATTGTAACTTTTTATTGTTGCTATAAAACAATAAACTAAGAATTGTTATTGTACAACATTAACAAAACAATGTCTGATTGTCCTCTAATAAAAAGTGACAATTTTTTAATTTGGTTCAAAATGTGGTTATTATTGTTCAACAGTGACAATATTTTAGATATGGAAAAAAAAAAGCTTCGTTTATTTTGTTTTATGGTATTTTTTATGTGTTTATACACAAAAAATATAAAATTTGTATAAATTATCTTATTTTTGATACAGTGACAATATTTTAGATATGGAAAAAAAAAAAAAGCTTCGTTTATTTTGTTTTATGGTATTTTTTATGTGTTTATACACAAAAAAGATAAAATTTGTATAAATTATCTTATTTTTGAGTTTTTTACAAACTAAGAATTGTTATTGTTAGACAGTAACAATTCTTAAAGATAATGTCATGCAATAGTAATGCCGTTATTGTAACACCAAATTTTTTTTAAAAGTAGGCCGTTATAGTAATTCACTGTCGTTGTTTGGCCAGATAAACATCATATTTTTTTAAATGGGCTTTAAAAAGAGAGACCCTTATTTTTTTGTCAGCTATATGGTATTTTTTTAAAGCCACATTAGTGTGCCACAGAGGCAGTTAACAGCCTCCTAAATGGAAAAGTTGACAAAAGTACCAAAGTGTCAAATAAATGATAATTGAGGTTTGTACAACTTTTTTTATTTAAGGTATTCAAGTGAAAAATAGTATAAACTTAAAATACCTACGTGTAATTTGCTCATAAATTAATTATAATCATCAATCATCAACATCATGAGTCATGGCAGATTATATCCAACTAATTCGAAGATATGGACGGGCTGGATCCATGGACCATATTCTAACCACAAAATCACCACTAAGGCAACAAATCAAAACTTATATAATTTCCCACATTAATGCATAAACATTCTACACCAACTTATTCTGATATAGTACAGCTAGTAGCCCAGTACTCATAAAGAAAGCCTAAGATCTAAATTACATTCTAATTTATTAGCTTCTTTCTCATGAACCCTTCTTCTACTTTGAGAAGCAGTAGTGGTACTAGTGCTTGCACTCCCAGAGCCAGAGGTCACAACAGCTGGAGGGATTTTGAACTGATGACCCTCTTTATGATCATTCACTGCTACTAAATCTTCATGCTGATGAAACATCGAAGGCTTCTTCCAAACTACTGCAGCAGTAGCTATGGGCTTCTCATGATCTCGATCCTCTTCCTCTACTACTTTCTTGATCTTCTTCTTGTTTCTCATGTTATTCTCATCTTCATGATTGTCTGCATTTGCAGCTGTTGAGCTCTTATTCATCAACCGTTCACGAGCTTCGCGAATGTTGTTGATAAGAGTGAAGAACTTCTCTATCTTCTCTTCTTCACTAATATCTTCATCTTCATCATCAACACTGCTAACGATCTTCTTCCTCTTATTCTTGTTCTTAGTATTCTCCATATGATCAATATTTGTTCGAAAGCGCCGAGGGCTAGTTTCAGTTTCAGCTTTTATTCTGAATGAATTGGATTTGCCTCTTTCACACTCTCTAGGTTGCTTCTACGCTCCTTCCTTCATGTCAGGGTCAAGGAGTTATATCATGACCTAAATTGACGGAAATGGACAATGGGCAATGGACCCGAAATGACCGAAATGCCACGTACCTTGCCTGACAAACACAAATGCTAATTACCAGATGTGAAACTGTTAGCAAACATCACGGATGGTGTGTCTACATCACGTGGTATATATGGCCAAAAAACGAAACAGAGCATCAGGGAGGGGCCAACAAACGCACAAAACCAAGGGTATATACGTAAATTCAATGGAAGATGCCGACTACTGCGTGACGCTCATCGGAATCTTCATTGCGCGTCATCACAGTTGAAATTAAAATGTGAATCTTCATCGCGCGTCATCACAGTTGAAATTAAAATGTGACTCACATTTTGCTTCTTTTTTTAATTTTTTTTAAATAGATTTAGATGCCTAAAAGTCAGAAAAAGTAATAGTTTAATTTATTTAAAAGTAGATTTTTTTATGCAAATACCACTTATATTATAAAGGGTGTGCTCCTGTAACATCCAAACCTTTTTTGTAGCACCTCCGGTCAATTTTTTTGGTTAAATCATCAACTTTTTTTTCAAATTTCTTAATTTGTCCTTAAAATTTTTTTTTTCTTTGTTATATTTGAGGGCAAATTAAACAGTTTGAGAAAAAAAGTTAATGATTTAATAAAAAAAATTGACTAGAGGTACTACATTGGCATATATTGATAATTTCAGGTGGTAAATAGTAAAAAATAAAAATTTAGGTGGTACAGAAGCACACCCTCTATAATTTAGGTGGTATTTAAGTAAAAAACCCTTAAAAATATAACCGAGAAAATTGGAGGGTAGATGCCTCTGTATTTTCTATTTTCTACTGCTCGTGGGATTAAGGAATGATGTAGCTTTCGAAAGCTTAGGTTTTCATAAGGAGAAGCGGACAAAAACTAAGAAAAAATTAATAATAATAGGTTCATTCATTGTGAACCATTTTGATGTGGTCTTAGCCACGTGGTGTCGTGTTATTAAAAGGTTAAATATATTAGGAGATGATGAGATTAGAAGCCAAATTCATTGATCGTGTTTTCAAACATATTTTATGTGCGTTTTAAAATTTTCAAAACGAAACTGTTTTGCTAAACGGACTTGTCTTTTCTCATAATCTCATCAACATACTTAACCTTTTAATAACAAGACAGCCGTAAGTTTAAAATACAAGTCTTGACAACTAACATGTTACAATTCAAATGACTTCAAACACAGAAAAAAAAAAATTGCAAATGATTTTGTAAGTAAAAGGAAATGCTATCCACCTTGTCTACCGGCTTTTTCCTTTATTATTTTCATTTCATAATTCAAACCGTTCATTTTTTAGATGATTATTTGAAGATCATCTATACAAAAAACAACTAAATCGAAAATTTTTTGATCATGTAATTGTTATAAATAAATTAATGGTGAATCAAATTAGTACCAAAACTGTCAAATCTAAAATATGAAAGGTTTGGATCATGAAAATGCATTATGAAATGAGAATAATAAAGAAGGTCGGTGAAGAAGATAGATTTGGAGGAGGTGGATAGCATTCCTCAAGTAAAAAAGTGTATGAGAGAAGAGACCAAAGAACTATAAGAATATTCTTTTCCATTCCCACTGGGTCTTTATTTATAAGCTCTAAGTGATAAATTTTACATCAACTGAAATTCTATGAAAAACACATTATCACTAAATACAAAAAAATATCACAAGTAATTATCTACATAATATCATATGATTATCTTTCAATATAAATACATAAAATGTGATAAGAGATAGGACATTCACATTATCTACAACAAATGACTATCCATTTAACGAATTGGCTACTATGGATAATAAGTCATTCTACGAAATATTCTTTAAGCAACCAAATTACTCAAAACACTCATCCTCATCTAAAAAAAAGAAGGGTAAATATGTTTTTAGTTCTTGTGTTTTACTCTAAAAACAAATTTGGTTTCAAAATTCTGATTTTGATCTTTAGATTTTCGTCTATTAGCAATTTTAGTTCTTTAGTGATCATTTGTAAAATTACATATATATATATATATATATATATTAAGTTCAAAAGTGATATGTATAAACGTTTAAGGAATAAAATTGTTAACGGGTGAACCCAAAAACCAAAATTAGAATTTTGAAACCACAATGACAAAATTTGTTTTTAGAATAAAACCAAAAGACAAAAATTAGAATTTTTAAATCACGAGGACCAAATTTGTTTTTGGAACAAAACATAGAAACTAAAAACATATTTAACCAAAAAAAAAATCAATATTTATTCAAAAAACCTAAGTGGCAAAGTGACCTAGAGGCTCACTTCCAATATAACAATGTACAACATGAAGAAAGAGGATAATGATGTGACTTTTCATACAGTGGTACGGTGGTGGCTAGGAAGCCTGGACTCCCCCTCCTCCATCCTCTTTCTCCTCCTCTTTT
>QANT01001303.1:0-65185 GCA_003254885.1 Purshia tridentata | reverse complement strand
ACGAAAAAAATATATGTTATATATATATATATGCATATTGTATATACGTGTAAATTCGACTGAAAAAATATGAAATTGACAAACTTGTAAATCCGACATATACATTAACAACATAATATTGTAATTAAAATACGACTAAGAACAACAATATTTGTTACCATAATAAGAAAGTCAACGCATAACTTATGAACTCCATTCTTCTAGTTCTTCTAGCCATAAAACAATAAAATGTTAAAAAGGCAAAAGATGGTGAAAAGTCAAAAATAACCTTTGAGCGGAACATCGAGGATTTGGTTGGCCTGAAGCAACTTAGGATCCGCCATCCCGTTTATCCTCAACAGCGTCTCCTGGGTCGTCCCATACTCTTCCGCAATCGCCTGCACCGTGCTCCCAGCTTCCACCACGTGTCCGTAGTGGACCACCTTATTCCCGTCCACCTCATCACAGCTACACGGCAGCGGGATCCACAGCCTCTGCCCCGGCTGAATCAAATTCGGGTTCGATATGCCGTTCACGGCGGCAATTTCCTCGTACTTTACGAGGCCCGAGAAGATGTTGGTGGCTATGTGGTCGAGGCCGTCGTTGGGCTTCACGGTGTACTGGGGGCGGTGGTTCGAGACGCCGGCGCCGTTGACGCAGAGGCAGGGGAAGGGGATTATGATCCGGTGGTTCGCGGGTAGTGTTTGGTTTGGTGTAGTGGAGAGGGGGAGGTTGTTGGCGCCAAGGAGGGAGCGGAGGTGGGTGATGTTGAAGAGGGTTTTAATGGAGTTGAGTGTGGTGGCGTTTGGGGTGACGTAGTCAATGAGCGCGTGGCAGTTGGGGGATGAGGTGGTGGTGCAGTTGAAGGTGGCGGCTGAGGTGGGTGTGGTGAGAAATAATGCGATTAGGAGGAGAAGCAAAGTGGGTGTGGGGAAACCCATTTTGCTATTTTGGTTTGTGAGTTTAAGGATTGAGGACTGAGTGAGAGAGAGAGAGTGGTGGGTTGGGTTGGGTTGGGTTGGGTTTTAATAATGGGGACAAGTTAATTAGCGAATAATGCTGAAAGGTGTGAAATGGAGAAGGAGAAGTTGGAGTAAGAAGAAGAGGAAGCAAGGTCTGCAGTGAGAGATGGGATTGAAGTTTGGAGAAGTCACAAGTGAGCTGGTGTGGACTAAAGAAATGAACTGGGACAGTGGGAGACTTCACACATGGAGTCTTGGAGACTTGGCTGTTTATGGGGTTCTGTACTCTGTTCCTCAGTGGGGTCATGCGTGTTTTTGGCTGCAATTGCAAACATGTGTTGCTCTGCTCTGGGTGCTACCTTCTTTTTAGGGTAACAACTTATGACCAACTTTCATAATTTGCACAGTTATATCGAATTCCACTTCATTTATATTTGAATAATTGTGCTAGAAAGATTGTCTCCTGAATTATAAGTATCGAGCCAATTATTATAATAGAGAGGGCAATTAAGATGCAAACTGAAAAGTCATGCCCAATGACGAGTCGCGACCAATCTCATGATAGAGATGGTAAGCAAGAAAAAATGAATAAAATGATAGGTACATATGTAGAGAACTGGTTTTTGATGGAAATTATGATATTGGTATATTCTACTATGAAATATGATGAAGCCAGTTTTATCAATTTCCGGGAATGAGGCGCCAAATATCATATGACTAGAAATTCTTCATCAAGTATGAAAGGCTTAATGGCGCTCCCACTAAGTACCAACTAGAATGAAATAATATCTTGATTTTTATTTTCTCGTAGACTTTCATTCATTTGACATCCAACAAGTCAACAACCTTTATGATAGAGCTACTAAAAACCCTCGCGCAAGTTGTGGATCGTGTATTATTTGTATCATTTGGTGAGGCCAAACCCAACAACAAGACTCGAGTCAACTCATCAGTATGTCGTAACAAGAGGACCGAGAAAAATTCATACCTCCCGGCATAGAATCCAAGTATATTTTTCACTCGTAAAGGTTCAAACCTAAATGTCCAAGTTTACGGCCAGTCTCACTCACATTTATCATTGAATCATTCATATTCGTTTAGGGTTTCATTCGGACCATCGTTATCTTGGTTTAGGGTTTGCTTTCCATTTAGGCGCCCAACTAAACCCAGAACAAGCCTTGAAGTTGAAGAGCCCCCACGGTTGAGTTTGTACAAAACCATATCTACCATAAACCATTGGGTGACTAGAAGGTAAAAAATAATAATAATAATAAAGTAAAAGATTCAAGGCATCAAAATTATCATTTTCATATAAAGGTTCGTTCATGACCAAGAAATTTCCAAAAATATCGACCAAAGAGAAAGAAATTTCCAAAATTAAAACAGCTACGACAGGTGTGTACAAAATTTTGAGCAAACCCCACAAGTACCAAGCTTCATACATCCCGTGTATTCAAGAAAATAACTGGGCAAGGAGTTAGTAAATCGTTTACTATTTTCTCAAAGACAGCTTCCTCTCAGGCTTCATAACCAGTTACTCAAATGAAGAGCCATTCTGTACTATTAACAAAAAGAAAAAAAATTCAACTAAACGAAAAAAATAAATATTACTTTTCCTCTAGCCGTCGGAGCATAGACTCAGCAAAGCTTTGTTGCCTGCAAACAGAAAATGAACAATAAGCCCCATGATAATGAACTGCATTTGTACAATTTTTTGCAGACGAATAGTTAGTTTCTCTTGCATTTTTCTTTCTTTCTTTTTTACTTTTCATTTTGAAGAAGAAGAGGAGAAGAAAAAGAAGTTTGATTTACTTTCGCTCTCTGAGCTTTGGGCTAGGGCGAGAGTATTTCAGATACCCATCCCACGGAACCTTCTTAATCCCCGCTCGCAAAGAAATTATGTCCCTGACCCTGCATAAAAGCATCCAAACTGGTGGAGATAAACAGGACCAGACCAAGGGGACATTGTGTTAGTGATCACAAGTCAAGAAAATACTATTTACCTCTCTGCAAATTCAATGGGGGTCTCCCCAGGCTTAATTACTTGGGGCTCCAAATACCACACATCACAGACAACAGCCCATGATGTCATAAGCTGTAGCAGATGCATTGTGAAGGATTGCCTGCAACAACAACAAACTATATAAACCCTTCTGGAATCCCAACAACAAAACAAAACAGCCAAAACCTTGCTAAATGTTTCCAAAATCATGGATCTGAAGAACAATCAAAGGCCAGGTCCCAAGGAATGGACTCTAGGTATTATGACTATGTTTTAAGCAGCATTGAAAAATTTTATGCTTTCTAATATTAGAATTGACTGCTTTTAGAGTGCAAGTTGAAGGTCGACAAACATTCTTGGTCTTACAAAATAACATAAGATGATAAGGAACCCATTTTCCAAGAAAATGCATTAAGTCTTAGTGCATGTTAAATTAGTGCGTCACAATCCGTGCCTTACTTTTTGCTGTTCCAAAAAGCATCAACGAAAATTTTGTTGTACTTGATTGCAATAGGACAAACTGAGCACCCAAGCTCAAATGCACCCTAAACATCATAAAGAAAATGAAAGTTAGAGGAAATAACAACTACCAAGAACTTAAAAGAAAACTAATATGCCCTAGATTCAACCATGAATATCCAAACTTAAAACTGAGCAAAATTAAAACTAGAATACAGTTACCTTTTTAAACATAACAGTGTAGTGATTGTTTACACAAGTTCCTTCAGGAAATATAAGGAGAGGGTTATTGTCAGCCCCCAGAACATGTTCCCTTAATCTGAAAAAAGGTACCACTATACAAGTTCATATAACAATGACATGGATGATGGTGTGATAAAAAAATGTAATATCCACTTTCTATTTATACTTACTTCCTTGCTACAATTTCCCGATCCTTTGCCTCTGAACGATTGAACCAGATGCATCCTACACTCTCCAAAATAGTGCTTTGCAACAATCCTTCATAAGAAGCATAAAGGTCAGAATCCTTAATTTGATTCCATTTATTATATACGAAATACAAATATAGATGTTTGTCATTCCAGAGTGTTCAAGATCCACTTTTTGTACAAGCAGCAATAGAAAAGTACTTAAACTAGCTACTTTTACAGGAGCACTATAAAAAGAGTCATCAGTGCACAAGAAGAAAACTAATCAAGAACAGGCATCCTCATTCAAAGATATGGTAACACCACTAACTTCATTTGC
Organism: Purshia tridentata; assembly: GCA_003254885.1. NCBI lineage: Eukaryota > Viridiplantae > Streptophyta > Magnoliopsida > Rosales > Rosaceae > Purshia > Purshia tridentata. The sequence goes on along the minus strand of QANT01001303.1, from coordinate 61,033 downwards.
TGACCCAGGAAAATATAACTGCATGCAAAAGCTAGAAAACTTCACTTCCATCAACAGCCTCAGCAACTTACACATCTAAAATGGACCATAGTAGTACACACTAGACAAACATAATTCAAGTGTCCTTGGAATATTTTGGCAGAAACACTTCAAATACAGATATAAGTGATAATCTATGAATATGTTTTAATAACTCAATTCTGATAATTTAAAATTATAGAGTTCTAATAATTAATTAATAAAGTGTAAATTGACATTGACACTTACCAACCCATCCAGGATGCTTCTGCATAATTACAGCAAATGCAGTCATTTGTTCTAAGATGATGAAATCAATCATGGAAGTATGATTGGCCACAAAAACCTGCTCAAACCGTGAAAGCAAAGCTCAAGACAGGTATTGAAACAAATGAATATTGATCATATATAAAGATACAGAAATACTAGATGACATATAAAGAGGAAATCTAAGAGTTAAAAAGTACCTGCTTAGGCCGCATGCTAGGCCGTGGCCCATGGTACTTCACAACCCCAGTCCAAGATGCAACGAAGAAGCTACAAATTAACTCCACCAACAACCTCTGAAGAGAAAACAAACATTATGGCATAATAACAGATTATATATGTATAGGCCAAACTATACAACTAGAGCAGTCTTTGAAAGTTTATTCAATACAACCTCATTTGACCTAATGCCTATACTGACCAGTTAAAAAATCCAACCTTGTTATCAGAGCATTAGGAAAAATACAATTCTGATGAACAAAAAACGAATTAAAGTTAGAAATCAGTTAAACAAAATGAATTAATAGATAAGAATTTGCACCTCTAAATTTTTTCTCAACTTATCATGGCCTTTCAGCAGGAAGTGCACCGGAATGAAGGATGAAAGGAAAATTATCCATCCGATTGTCAATACCAGAACCCTGCACAATTGATTAAGCTGCATTAAGTGGCTAAATAAGCAATAATATAAGATCCCAAAGCCATGGCAAACACAAATAATCTGGAACCAGTAAGACTATTACCATTTAAAAGCCAAAAAAGAAAAGAATTGCGTCTTGTTATTCCAGTAACCTCGAATCAGAACATGCGAAGCTATTGCGTGATGGCATGAACGAATGAAACATTTGAAATTGTCAACGAAGTACATAGAAATAGAAATTCTAACCTGGCAGGAAATAGAACGAAGTATCGAATCACCACGCCCAAACACCACAAAGGGAACAAATACACATTCCAGTTCCACGGCTCTGGAGGATTAGACTTAAAGCACCGTGTGAATGAATCCTGTTCATACAAAGTAATATAATCATTGAGTAAAATTTGATAAATTTTTCATCTTTGTATAAATTGGTCAAAATAAAGTAATCTAGAGCCAATTAATTAGCATCCAGCCACCAAAAAATCAACCGCGAATCCATAATTGCTCAGCAAGCTTCTAGTTAAAACATTGAATAATATACTTTCTCCCGCAAACGATCAGAGCTTACTGATTCAATGATTTCAATCTTCAAACAAATAATAAAAGTAGAGAATCAAAGGCAGAACTCACATCGATAATGGCACCAGCAGCTTCGGTAAGCGTGGGCGATATGTCGAGCAAATCGCGCCTGAGAAAACACACAGTCGGTTAAGGAAAAAATGAAATGCAATGAATAAAAATTCATTATGAATTTTCCTACGGTTTCTCGAGAACCAAACACAGAGAGAGAGAGAGAGAGAGAGAGAGAGATTACAGGCGGAGCTCGCCGTGTGGTTCTTGTTGGATGGAGGATCCGGAAGGGAGGTAATCTTCGATGTTGGGGCGATCCAGGTCCACTTCGGAGCTTGAGGAGTTGAGCTTTCCGGGGCTGCTCATGCTTTTTCTCTCAGCTCCTCTTCTCTTCTTCTTCTACTTGTTGTACGTGTGAGATTCGCTTTGCCTCTGTTTTTTCGTTTTTGTTTTTCTTTTTTGTTTTTCTGTTTTATTGTGGTGGTTGTTTGTTTTTGTTGTTGCTGAGGTTATTATTATACAACTACTATACAAGTGTCATTGTGTCAAACACCCTCGCGCAACCTCAATCCCGATCCATTTCGAGTCGAACTCTGTCCCTGAGATGGTTTTGTTTTATGAAAGAAGTACGTTGTCCACAATTTGGCACGGTTTTGTTCTATAAAGTGATTCACGAGGAATTGAGGAGTGTTTCTCAAAAACTACTTATACGCGATTTTACAATCTATAAACACTTTTAATTTGTCGTACCAAACGTTACTAAAAGTATTTCAAACTACTGGTGAAACAAGACAATTATGAGAAGAGTTTTAGTGAATTAATCATCCCAGGTCCAAACCTTAGAACACAATAATATTATACATAAAAGCAACATTCAACTAAACACATGCACCAACAAATTTCTTCAAAATTCTAAATTAAATTTTTATTTGCAAATATTTATCCTATATTAATAGTTTAGAGCTAAGATTGAAAAATTTTAGGACCAAAAACTTTAGGAATATGGTTCCTTAATAGCGTTTAATTAGTTTTTTCTTAAGGGATGATTGGTATAATCCCATGGACAAATTATAGCATCTCACTTGGTGACTGTTCCAAATATATTCATACCCTTGTTAATTGCTTCTGCAGCTGCTTAATTTATACAAGTCAAGCTTAACCTTTTTGAACTAATTTTTATGCTTCAATTTAGTCAAAATAACCTAATAATTATTCACAGTACGTAATGTGTCACATTTTTGTTATATATGCAACCCTAATTATTCCTAAGTACTCTCTATCGAAAAGCAATGGAGATTGGATTGGAAGCTTCAAGCATTTAAAGCATTCTTAAGTCAACCAATTTGATCGAGCTCAACACCAAATTGAGTAAGAGACAGCTGCTTCCATACATTTATTAATAGCATGCAGAAGAAATGAGATTGTGGGAGGCCTTTCAAAGCTGAAATTTATTAATAACATACAAACACTGCCAATCTGGTCAAATGTTGTTGCAGTTGATCACCAACTTCCTAGCATTTAGTAGTTACTTGGGTGACAGGGAAACATTGCATGGTTCTTTTTCTTTTTCTTGGTCAATCTCAAATGCATGTTTTTCTTATAAAATAAGTTTTTTTTAGTTTTTTCAGAATGATGTGAAATTATGGTACTTGTTTTTCTTGACAAAAAAAGCATCATACCCCAAGTTGTTTAGCCCAATAACATTTTTCGAACCAGCTTTGGGCACTTTAAGTCAAAATAATATGTTTACTAAATGGCCCGATTCGTTCCTCCTCGATCTTATTTATTTATTTTAATTATATATATATTTTTTAATTTTAATATTGGGTTCACTACATTTGTTGTCAGCATACACAGTTGAATTCACGTGGTAGTGAGTGCGCGACTTGGGTGGTGATGTAAGAAGGATTTCGGCTGAGAATGCCTTTTGGGGAACAAAACAATTGAACATGACAAAAAAACATAATTATAATTTATAAATTATAATACACGATACTTTTTTATTTATTCTAAGCTTGCAAGCTTAAGATAAGTATAAGAGAAACAACATTAAAATTCAAATTGCAATGCCTTCAAGTTTGTCGGCAAACAATGTGGGAGTTCATCTAACAATCAGCAAACTTTTATCATAGTAACACATAGTAATGTATGTCACACTGTCACATATTTTATACTCACCGAGTATATTATAAAATAAGTTTTAATAATATTGAGTCTCACTTTCTTAAACAATCTTTATAAGAATCAAAATTTGTATAAAATGACCATAACACGTTATTATGATAAGTGTGTAATCATTCACAACAGACTATTTATTAATAGTAGATTATTTTTTTCTAGCACACAATCGAAAGTTTTTGTCCTCAGCCAACTAAAATACTCCTAATTCACAATAGTATATCATTTTCAATACACACAGTTGTATTAGGAATGAAACATTAAGTTTCATATTTATAAATTTTGTTGTAAAATATTATTAGTTTTTAATTAGTATTTTGATTCCTTATATCAATATAATGGGCCTACATATTTCATTTAAACGGTTCATGTGCAAAACTGAATTTTTTTTAATGTGTGAGAAAACTATATAGTATATATTGTGAATCACCCCAGATAGTGCATCCATCACCATATATTAAAGCTATATTGCATTACAAGAATTATAATAACATCCCGGCCAGATAGTGCATTTCAAGCTATATATTAAAGCCACGACAACAGCAGTACGTTAATTGTGTATTTGTGCTCACCTTAATTGCAAGCAAAGCAACATGTCAATCTTTTTTTTTTTGAGAATAACATGTCAATCATTTTTGTCTAGCATTATCCCTCATGTCCGCTTTTGCATTCTTCATGACACCTCTCCTTCTCAAATTAGATGATTATCCATTTACAGAGAAGCTGGACCACACCTTTTGAAGGAAGCTTTATTAGGATGAAAAACTTACCTTCCCCAGAGAGAGAGAGAGAGAGAGAGAGAGAGTTGCCTTGTTTTTTCAGGCTCTTGTCCCTTATTAAAATGGCAAAACGATGTGTTGCATGGGAATATTGGATAATTTAACTAATTATAATTATTAATCTAGTTTTTTTTTTTGTTAAAATAGTTATAAGTTCAAATATCTCATTCTTTTAAAAGACAAATATTGATAAATCTATCTAACACTTTTTAAATAAAAATATTATTCGAGCTTTCAACATCTGCATGACTTCAATAGCCGTCAAATCTCTCCCTTTAGTAATTTAAAATGCTCAGAAAGTCTGCACAAATTATCTTTCTTTCGTTTTCAGTGACATATATGTGTTGTTTAATTACCATCTCTGCCTCTTCACATGTTCTCATTTTGGTTGTTCCATTTCTTCAACTAACCCAATGTTTGTAGCCAAGCATTAGGTGCATAATTCATGCCCAATTTATTATATTATTTTCATCAGCTAACCCAATAATTACTCAATAATCAATCAATTTAATCATCATGATTATAGCTAATTAAGAATAAATTATTAGAAAGAATCATCCACTTATATTTTTATTCCAATAATGCCCAAAATTAAAGAAAACATATTACAAAATGATGTGTGGTTACAAATTTTGTAAAATACTATAAATTAGATGAACATAAACATAATACAAATTTAATTAGTGAGCGTGATTAATAATTTTTTGGTGGAATTGTCATACTACCATATTAATAATCATATTATATGTGACGGTAGTACAACATGATATGCTAACATTTGGTATATATACACCTATCATATTATCATAATTATACGATGATAATTAATACCTAAATCTTAAACCTTAAGCCCCTTATTTATAATTATACTTATATTAAACTTTGAGTAAATGTGTAAAGTGGCACAATTTTAATTTTAGATTCCCACAATTTGGGTGGTGGAGGGATGGATGGGGTGCAATTCCTTATCCTAATCCATTTATAGATTATTTTGGTCAAATAAGCTTTAATTAGTTCGATAATTATGGTTGACCAATAGAGCAGCTTTGCTCACTTCCTTTAACTACGTTGACCAATAACATCTCTGATCCATTTCATTGTTGGTTTGTAGGCAAACGAAAATCCACCGGAATTTTTAAGACGTCAAAACGCTAAGCGACAAAAGCACGCACTTAAATCACATCGTAAAGCGTTATTAGCAACCCAAAAACGACAATTAGAGCTACGACGAAACACGTACTACGCGCGCAAAAAGCACGTGACCTTCAGGTCCCTCTCAGTATTGTGATGATGAAAAGGCCGGCTTTCGCTGATTCATCAGTTTAGAGACACGCGCTCTGGTTAGGCTTGGAGTCGCCATTTGTCGTTGTACAAAAATAAAATAAAAAGAGAGGGAAGGAAGGTCACTGAGCACGTGAGGTACACGTGATGAGGGACGGGGAAACAAAGATCTTGCCGGAAATAAATAAAGATTTTGGAAAGTTTTTTGTGTGAGTACTCATACCAAGCTTTAGGAATCAGTGAAAAAATTCCATTTTTTAATGACGTGTCTATTTTACTTCACATCAATCTTCCTTATTCCTTTTTTCCATCTAATCTTTTCTCTCAAATTTCAAAAGTCTTAGAAAACATCCCAATAAGTTCTAATTCAACTAAAATAAGTTAGATAGTCCCTATCAAAAAGAAGTTATCATTTTAACTTACCCACTTTTTTCATTATATTAAAAGAAATCAAATTTTGAACTTAACTTAATTCTAACTTATTATCCACTCACCTTTAATTGCACTATCCAAAGTGTTTTAGCTAAAATAGCCAACAAAACATTTTAACTAACCATTTTAAGTGGCTATATATGCCTAGTATGCTCCATAATTCAAGTAGTCCTGAAATTTTTTATTATTTTTTATTCAAAATATAATAATTAATTTTTTGGTTAAGGACGATTTTCATAACAATTGTAACTTAATAATCTATTTTCAACGAGTTATTAGAAATAAAATAAAATCAATTCAGAAAAATATGCTGAATATGTATGCAAAAAGAAAATATTTAGGTCCTCAATTTTAAGGACTTCCTCATCCTTGGTATCAATAATCTTATAATATGTGTCATTCTTTTTACATAAGTTTATTTCATAATTCAATAATTGTTATTATTTTTTTAAGGTATTGACACATATTATAAATATATTAGTCTATATCATAAACTGATAATGAGAATGTCTTCAAAATTGAAAACTTAAGTATTTTTCTATGCAAAAACATAAATAAATGAATATACTTGTGAAAAAAATCGAAGTTTATTTATTCCAACCTATTTAAATTATAATACAATCCTAAGTTTAAAGAGCTTTTCCATTTTTTACTCTTTATCCTTTAACGTATAGGGAGCCGAAAAGTCCGGTTGCTAAAAATAGGATTGGAGCTAATATTTCTCCTTCTTCCCATAATTTAGTTAAAATTCCGGAAAGAGAACCACTTAAAGATTCTCTAATATCTTTTACTTGTCAATTACAGCTTTAAAGTAATTGACTAGTTATATACTTTTCCATTACTACTGATAAAGAGTTGATTCAAAACTATGCCACAAAATTCAATATTATTCTACTGAATCTTTCACCACCAAGATATTTTTTGGGTCCCACAGAAAGAGTCCCAGTAAAAAGGAAAGGAATAATAATCATAGACTGCAATCGGATGCTCACGAACACATCATCATCCGCTTCCGCACCGATTGTACTCTAGCGCGCACACACCGAATCAGAACCCATTAAGAATTGCGCGCGACGATGGGTGCTAGGGGAGGCCCTTTTTAGTGAAGAAAGATTTGTTTGTTTGTTTGTTTGTTGTTGCTTTCGGAAAGAGTCTATACATGAGGAAACGCTGTCGTGGAACTCGTCGCAGCAGCGAGACCTCTGCATCTTCGTCTTCCTGAACCAATCAATCAGCGTTCGCCACATGTTCGCGTCCGACTTCGAATACTGACTACTACTAATGCATTACGTGGCAGCGATGATGAAGAAGAAGAGGCGAGATGGCAGCGGCAACAACCTCAACGTAAACGCCGTCGTTTTAAGAACCGCCTTACTCCGGCGACACATCCGTCGCCTCCGCCACCACGTGTTCCCGCTCGTCTCTGCTGTCTCCGGCTGCCTGCTCCTCATCCTCGCCGCCTTCTCTCTTCTTGCTCCCTCTCCCGCTCTCCATCACCACGATCACCTCTCGGTCCTCTCCCTCTTACGTCACAACCACTTCTCGGTACTAACACACACACAAACACTCACTCTCGATCGTCCATTCTCTCTTCTCCGCATTTCTCGCTCTTATCTCTGATTTCCGTGGTTGGTTGTGATTTTGAAATTTTGAAATTTTTGCTCTCAGTCTGACAACGGCGTCGTCGCGGTCCGATCGGATTCTGATGCAACGGCGGCGTTTCGTGTTCCGGTATGGACTACGGAGTCTTGTCTCCCATACTATATGTTTGATTTTTGTAGAATTTAAGTTAATTTTCTTTGTTTGTGTTTTTAGTTGAGTGGAGGGAGTTCAGGTCGAGATTTATGGAACACGAGGAATTCGGGGTTGTACCATGGTTGCAGCAATGCCGGCGATAACTTTGCAAGTAAGTTTATTAGATATTACTAATCTCATTTCTAATGAAAAACTTTCTTGTTTCTTCTTAAACGTGGATGATCCTAATCAGACTGAGATTAACTTAAAACTCAAATCATATTTTCTTTATCTGGAATATGCGTTGTATTGAATTCTAATTTTGTTATTCTCTTCCCGTTGAAATTGAATAAATTCTATGTCCGATTATGATTTTCCAGGAGAATTTATTTGTTGCTTAGTATAAGCTCCCGGTTAATTTATCCGAGACCATTGATTTAACAAAATCAATGCTCTATATGTTGCAGCGGCTGATGTGAAAACGCATCCCAATCGGTACTTGTTGATTGCTACTAGTGGAGGCTTAAACCAACAAAGAACAGGGGTGAGTTTCATTTCAATTTTCATTGAGCTGAACAGCTCTCTAATCAACTCTCGTCCTAGTGTTTGTAAGGCTTATTATGAATTTTTTGTGTTCATTTAAGGCTTAATATCAATTTAGTTGAAGGAAGTATTAATGGTTATGCATTCATAGGAGTGTATACTTTTGCATTCCATCAGTGTCTTTGCTGCTGATGTAGTTTCTAATCTTACGGTCCTGATTATTCTTGCAGATAACAGATGCTGTTGTTGCAGCTTATATTTTGAATGCTACTCTTGTTGTTCCAAAGCTGGACCAGAAATCTTTTTGGAAGGATTCCAGGTCAGTTTTAGCATATCACATTTAAAAAAGCACTATCATGGTCAGTTGCTAGGATGTAAGGAAAACAGTTATAATTACATCTGATGGGGGATTTGGTGCAGCAACTTTGCTGAAATCTTCGATGAAGACTGGTTTATATCTTCTCTCACGAAAGATGTTGAAATCATTAAACAGCTTCCCAAGAAAGGAGGGAAACCAATGAGTCCGTATACCATGCGTGTTCCGAGGAAGTGTAATAAAAAATGCTACGAGAATCGTGTTGTACCTGTTCTTAATAAAAAGCATGTACGTATCTTTCACTTAGAATTTTACACATTTTTGATTCATTGATTTCTATATGCTTTATGGAATGTGTAAGGTATATGATTGTAACAGAAAAAAAAATGATGGAGCTTGAATAAACTTCTTTTCAGGTTTTGTGAAAAAAAAATTCTTTTTATAGAATTGACAGTTGTTATCCTTTCTAATGTGCAGGCTGTTCAGCTCACAAAGTTTGATTACAGGCTTTCAAATAAGTTGGATTTAGATCTACAAAAGCTGAGATGTAGAGTTAATTATCATGCTTTGAAATTTACTGACTCAATTAATGAAATGGGGAAAAAGTTGGTTGAGAGAATGAAGATGAAAAGCAAGCAGTTCATTTCTTTGCATTTGAGGTAAATTGTAATTTTTTTGACTGTTTGAGTATTTTCCCCTGTATTATACATACTATTATACTATGAGTAAGCTGTGCTTTCAACAGAATATTTTTACTATTTCCCAGCCAATTGATACAGAGCATTAATGTGAGTTTTGTCATGAAAAAGGATCAAACTCTCTGTTTTCTCTTACACAGTCTTTAGTTGGGTTATACTGTACAAAATTCTCGATTTATGTTATTACAATCGCATGGAATATGTTTTCCAAGATTTTTCAAGTCCATTGGAAAAAGCTTGTTGATATTGGTAGACCATGTTATAGGTTTGAGCCTGATATGCTGGCATTTTCTGGATGCGATTTTGGTGGGGGAGAAAAAGAAAGGAAAGAACTTGGTGCAATTCGGAAAAGGTGGAAAACTTTACATGTAAGGCTTAACTAATGTCTTGAATTATGTCATTCAATACTGACCTTGTACTATATAATTTTATCTCTGCATTATAATGAGATTATTTTTTGGGGGTATCACATGCAGGCAAGCAACCCTGACAAGGAACGAAGGCATGGCAGATGCCCTCTAACTCCTGAGGAAGTTGGTCTTATGCTTAGAGCATTGGGTTTTGGAAGTGATATTCACTTGTATGTGGCGTCGGGTGAAGTATATGGAGGCGAAGAGATATTGGCACCATTGAAAGCACTTTTTCCAAACATCCACTCAAAAGAGACTATAGCAAGTAAGGAGGAGTTGGCATCATTTTCATCCTTCTCCTCTCGCATGGCTGCACTAGACTTTATTGTTTGCGATGAAAGTGATGTTTTCATCACCAACAACAATGGAAATATGGCTAGAATGTTAGCTGGTCGAAGGTATCAATACTTGATTTCAAGGATACATTTTTCTGGTGAAAGGTTTTTTATTTGTGTTTTAGTTCTTACAGTTTGCCTGTGGCAGGAGATACTTTGGGCATAAACCAACAATCCGTCCAAATTCTAAGAAACTATGGCGGTTGTTCATGAACCGGAACAACATGACATGGGAAGAATTTGCCTCCAGGGTTCGAACTAATCAAATTGGTTTCATGGGAGAGCCAAATGAGGTAAGGCCAGGCAAGGGTGAGTTCCATGAAAACCCATCAGCCTGCATATGTGGCGCATCCAACACAATGGCCAAGGATGTTCCAATTTCTCAAACTGAAACTAATGTCAGCCAGAAAACAGGCAATGAGGATGATACAAACAAGGATGGTGGCTATGTGTCAGATGAACACATAACCGAGGATGAGCTAGATTGGTCTGAGATGGATTATGTGGAAATTGGAAATAGGTCTCTGGGTAAAGGGCTGCCTAGCGTTAGAGATTCGGATCCAGGCCTTCTACTTAAACCTGACCAACCAGAACTGGAAGTGTTCTTTTCAGACTGAATGGTGGTGACTGGATTTTTGCCATTTTGGCTAGTTAGCTGATTCTTGTAGACGAATTTTTACATATTATTTGGGTCTTTCTGTAACCAGTTTTGATCGCTTGCTTTTATTCGCAAGATTTTCTTCATTGAAGTGGCAGTAACAACAACCAAGCTCTTTGTACATAAAGGCCTCAGCAGTTTAGCAGCTTCAGCTTTTGGATGTAACAGTAAACGGAGGCACGCAATACAGGGCAGTTCAGATTCTGAACCTTGAACATTAAACCACCGAAAAGTGTGCTAGGGAGTAGGGACAACATCTTCTACTTTAATTTTCATTTTCTTCTATGATTCTTGCCGTAAGGCAGGAATGTTTATATGACAGGAGAGAGAAGGAAAAGAGTTTTAGGATGTTTTACAACTTTAGGCTTTAGTCATCTTTAATTTTCTTCAATTTTTTTCCTTTTCCGTAAATGTTCTTTAATAGGCCCATCGAATAGTTCATATTGTTTACAAGTTTCAGAATATTTCAAAGTGATGCAATAAAAGCATGCATATTTTTTTAAGGGTGGAATTGATCCGAAATCTGTACATGATTTATATCTACTCTTTTATGGATTTTATGAACTTGAATTTCTCTTACTCTTGGCATGCTTCAATTGGTGCATATTTGTTCATTGGTTTCTCTTAATATTTCTTGCCGTGCATGGTTTCGTATGCCATGTGCCCATAATCTTCCTTTCCTTTGTTAGTGGTCTTTCAATTTCAATAATTGATTAGGTGATCCACAATTTAGTAACATAACATGTTAGATATTTTGTAAAGAATATTGTTTATTTAATACCACTAACAAAAATTGGTGCAACTATGATGTATAAGAAACAAAGGTAAGAAGGAAAAGATAGGGGAAGGGATAAAAGATGAATAAAAATTAAACTTATTTATGAATTTGCTCTTTTTGAAACTTAACGTTTTTTTCACTTTGTCATCCTAAACAATAGTTGGTTAGCGGGTTGGTCTTTAGCTCGAACCGGCCCGTTAATATTATACAACAGTTGAGCTTGGATGGAGTCGATGGACAGAAACCTTGTTTATATGGGTCGGGGCCAATGACTGGAGTTGTGACACGTGGCATAAAAATCCTAATCCACTTTGGAGAACGACGTGGCGAGATTGAGATCCGTTGTTTCATGTCTCTCCCTCTCCGACTCTTTTTGCAAAACAGAGTGTCTGCCAGTCAGTCACTGAGACAGACAGAGGTAGCAGCTCAAATGGCAATGGCTTGTAGGCTCCCAACACAGCTGGCAACAACACCCGGTAAAATCCATCATCATAATGCCAAAACGTCGTCACAGCATGGCGCGTTCTCATGGTGCCGTAGTATAGCACCAGACCATCTCGTCCCTTCACTTCCTTCTTCTTCTTCAATCTCCACCAGTACCGGTTCGTCATCTTCTTAATTCTACTGGATTTTTCTATTCTTAAAAAAAAAAAAGATTTCGCGACCCTTATCTACAAATTTGATTATAAACCATTTTTCATTTGCGTTTTGTAGGTAGTTATACGCGGGGTTTAGTGAGATGTACGGCCAGAGGAGGAGTTGGGGCTGTGAATCTTGCTCCGGGGACACCTGTGAGACCCACGAGTATACTGGTGGTGGGTGCGACTGGAACGCTGGGTAGGCAGATTGTGAGGCGGGCTCTAGACGAAGGGTACGATGTTAGGTGCCTGGTTAGGCCTAGACCAGCTCCTGCTGACTTCCTCCGAGATTGGGGTGCTACTGTTGTCAATGTGCTTCCCCAAATTGCTCTCATTTTCTGAATATTCACTCTAATTTCTGGGTTTTAATGTTTTTTGGATTGATGGGTTCTTGGTCTTTGTTAGTATCAGAGAGATTTTGGGCATGCAGTAGTGGCATGTGCTAATTAACTACTATGATTGTTTGGCACTTTATTTTGGTTCCTTAAGGTTTAATGCATATTGGGTTCTTGGTCTTTATTAGTATCAGAGACATTATGGGCACCTGGTAGTGGCATGTGGTGGTTAACTACTATGATTGTTTGATAATTTGTTTTGGTTCCTTGAGAGTATTCAAGTGCCTTACTAAATCTGATGCATTTTGGAACAGGCAGACCTTAGCAAACCAGAGACCATACCTGCAACATTGGTTGGTATTCATACAGTCATTGATTGTGCCACGGGCCGTCCAGAAGAGCCCATCAAAACGGTAACTTTTTATTAACCGTTTCTTCCATTGTAAATGTGAGCTAGAGTTGTTCATAGCTGTTCAGATATTATTGTATTCGTATTCCATTGAAGGTCCTTGGAGACTGAAGATAATATACATAGGTTGCCGAAAACGTTACAAGACTTAAATAATGTATGTTGTATTTTTGGCTTTATCTGATCCATTTTTCTATTTAGGTAGATTGGGAAGGAAAAGTTGCTCTTATACAATGTGCAAAAGCAATGGGAATCCAAAAATTTGTATTCTTTTCCATCCACAACTGTGACAAGCATCCTGAAGTTCCACTCATGGAGATCAAGTACTGCACTGAAAAGTTTATTCAGGATTCAGGCCTAAATCACGTTATAATTCGATTATGTGGATTCATGCAAGTAAGTGTCACAGTTTCTTGTGTTTGGTTGTGAATGTCTCTTTGATGTTAGTACAATAAGTGAAAATGCATTGTTTATGCACTTTCTCAGGGGATTATTGGGCAGTATGCAGTGCCTATATTAGAAGAGAAATCAGTTTGGGGAACAGATGCCCCTACAAGAATTGCATACATGGATACCCAGGTTAGTTAAGCATAGATTGTTTCCCTGATTCATTTCTTGAATACATTTTTTATTACTTCTCCTCATGATTTCTGAACATATATTCATTTTGTATCAGGATGTTGCTCGCCTGACATTTGTCGCTTTACGAAATGACAATATTAATGGGAAGCTTCTCACATTTGCTGGCCCTCGTGCATGGACAACCCAAGAGGTGAATACCAATATTTACCACCATTAAACCCTCTTATTATTTTTCCCCCTTTAATTTTAATAATTTAAATTGAAGCTTAAGATCAACTCCAACCGTACCTTATCCCATTATCATTGAACATTGGTCTAGGGTTCTTTTAATAGTGTCATTTGCTTTTAGGTAATAACATTATGTGAAAGGTTTGCGGGGCAAGAGGCAAATGTTACTACAGTCCCAGTCTCTGTCTTGAGAGTAACCCGTCAGCTGACAAAGCTTTTTGAGTGGACAAATGACGTTGCCGATAGATTGGCATTTTCAGAGGTAAATTCCTATATTTTGCCTTTTGACAGTCATTTACATGAAACAAATTGTTTATGAATTTTCCTTTTTATTAATCTATATATCTCTCTGTTCGAGGATTGTAGAGCACATTGCTTTCTTGAATAGCATTTCTTTTTGAGCACTACTTATTCTAATTGAGAGGTCTAATACTATTTTTGGTGTATTTTGACATTTGTAGGTTCTTACAAGTGATACTGTTTTCTCTGTTCCAATGAACGAGACATACTCTCTTCTTGGTGTGGATGCAAAAGATATAGTTACACTCGAGAAATATTTGCAAGACTACTTCACTAACATATTGAAGAAGTTGAAAGATCTCAAAGCACAGTCAAAGCAAGCTGACATTTACTTTTGAGAAAAAGACCATTTTATGTGTGTAAATGAAGCCTTTGTATCTATCGACAAGTCTGATGATATCTGATATATAGAGATATTACACTTCCGCCACTTCTCCGTCTTTTCTGCTCTATTGTTCCATTTCCTTTAGCATCTCCATATTGTCGCTTCTTTATGTGGAGTCAATCAGAGGGCAAAATTTTGGATGCCATGCCTTCAAATTTCTGCATCTGAAGTCAAAATGTCTGTAACTTACCTCGTGCACATGTTTTTCTGGTGATAGCACCCAGTGAATGAATTGCAGTGGCATTCAAGATGTAAATTTTTCTTGTTTCCTGAGTTGAAATAGAAAATAATTTTCTTATTTGCACAACTGCTACTTCTACAATCCCAATTTGTTAGGGAACCAGTGTGGTTATGAACTACTTGGCTCACTTGTTATCTTCAACCTCAGTGATTTTATATTTCGTCAAACGTAATTGCTGTTCATAAATTGTAATCTCTCCCAAAGAAATATATGCAAGGCTCACCATTTTTTTTTCTTTTTTTTCTGTCAAATGGGTGTAGGCTAGGCCCACTAGTATTATTTGTTTGGATAATTTTGACACAATTGGCCTAACAGGCCATGCTGAATCCTACTGCTTACTACTAGTTTACAACCTGCCCAATGTTTTAGGGCCAACTGAAGCTGAAGCCAGTTGAAAGTAGGCCTAACCTGGACCATTTGCACTGGCTGTGACCAGTGGGTTAAAAATTTGGTACAGATAATAAAGCTATGCAAACAAATACTCATTTTGGCTGTAAGTGTTTGTGATAGTATATATGGAAGAAATAGTAACCAAGAGTGAAAAATAATGGCGAAATTTGAGAGGTGAATAAATAGAGCCTAGTGTTGACTCTGTGACTGGTTTTGGCCTTCTTCTATGTATCAATTATAGAAAGAGAGACTGAAACTACGCTAAAAGTAGCAATTTAGGTGGTGGTTGAGGAATTTCTATCCTCCCAACTCCACATAGCATTAAAAGTTGGGAGTCATTAATACTAGGTGGGCTAAACTAAACAGACCCTGTATATCAAAGTGGCCTTTTATGGGAGTTTTGCGTTTGGGTCCTCTAGTTGATTTCTCAAATAATTACCTTTTCCTGTTGTAGTGGGTTGATGAGTTCGACTGCTCACCTTCAAGGCTTGGTAGATATCCATTTGGTCAAGTTCCGTTTGGTGTATTATTATTATTATTATTATTTGATATTCTAATGGATGATTCCTCACTTTGAGCCATCCATGTACTCACAATGCAAGGAAGACCAAAAAAAAAAAAAAACNTCACAATGCAAGGAAGACAAAAAAAAAAAAAAAACAAATTATTATTATTATTATTTTAAATCCCCTTTAGTCATCATCTCAATTCCCCTTTAGTCATCATCTCAATTCCCCATTTTGTAGATCTTCATTCAATGTTTTGAAACAATGCTGCTTGGAAGTAGCTCCCTTATCTGTTTGCAGCAGACAGTCTTCAAAATTTGTAAAGTTAAAGATGACATGACAGAACTGCGCTTCAAACACTGATCATGCATGTAGGTGCCACTGGGAGACAATTAATTAGTAGTATATATTAGATGAAAGGTGATTTGGATTTATTTTCTTTTGGGGTTTGGATAGCTATTCATTTGATGGTGTGTGAGAGTTGCAGGGGGCTAGCTGCTGGGGCCAATCATAAACCCATCAAAGCACCTAACTTTGAAAGGCTCCCCTCACCACCACCATTCTTGAATGGTCCAAACAGCCAATGTACCTGCCTCAGTGCATTGTGGCTTTAATTTCTTTTCCTCTTATGTGAGAAGCTATTAGGGTTTGAATTATTTTAGATTTTTTTTTCTTTTTCCATTGGCAATTGTGTTCTTATTGGTGATGTTTCACTTTCATCTTCCTTTGCTTGCATGTGGGCGTGCGTGCTTGTGTTCTTTGAACTTTTGAGTTTTCATCTCAACTTATCTACTGGTCAAAGAACTAAAGATAAAGGGCCATAACCCTTTTTCAGTTAAACAACCAATCTAATGCTTGTGATGTAGTCCTACAAGAAGCCGAGTAACTTTTTTTTTTGTTTTTTGTTTTTTATCTTAAATATGTGGGGCAATTAATTTAGGACATGATGTGAACCTACATATTAAATTTAACAAACGGGTGGGATTTATATTATGTATTTGATACGAATAATTAAACAATTTAGATGACTTAAAGTGGCACTTGTCACAAGCTCAAAATGCTCTCATTCGAACATGACATGACAATGGAGAAATACATACACACAACGTTTAGAGAAAGAAATGAAAAAGCCCTTGGGGTAGGTGAGGTAAGAATTAGGATTAGACTAGATTTAGGGTTCAGTTCGATTCCTCTAACATAACAAAAAAAAAAAATATTTTAGAAATCTTACGTTTAGAGAAAGAAATGAAAAAGCCCTTGGGGTGGGTGGGGTAAGAATTAGGATTAGACTAGATTTAGGGTTCGGTTCGATTCCTCTAACATAACAACAACAAAAAAAAAAATTCATTTTAGATCTTATTCCCACTCTCACTCTTATTATTGTTACTAACTATTATGAATATCCAATTATCCATGCACATTTTCTTTTGTTTTCACTTCTTACCGTTTCTGTATCATATATATAATAATCAAAATCAATGTCAATTCTCAAGTGGGTATAAAGCAAAGGACAAGCAATTATAGAGTTGGGTCGTTTTCTTTTGGCTGTCTTTTTCTTATTTTCCCTTTTCTCTTTTGAAGTTTTAGAGTGAATAACAATAGCATGGGACTCATCTTCTGCTTCATATTGTTGTCTGTCTTTGTCCATTGCCAGGCCCAGAAATCCCGAGAATGATTCTTGTAATTTGCAGAGTATTATGGAAAAGGAAATTTACGAAATATAAGATGAGTCTGGCTAATTGAGTGCAACACCAAACAAACAATTTATTACTACTTTTTTTTTCTTTTCTTTTTCCATCAAAGCTCATGTAAATGTAGCATGGTATAATTGTGTTATATCCATTACAAGCCAATGATGAGACTTTATGTAAACATAAAATGATTTCATGCATGATTTGAACTAGTTGGTACCGGTCCCTTTGGAAAATGATCATCCTTTTCATGAATTTCAACATCCCAATTACTAGTATCAGAAAACAATGTGATTTATGCTCTTGAAAATTACATTTTCTTAACAATATTGATGCCATTGCTTAGTTTTGTGCTGCAAAATAAGCTGACTGAATATGTGATGAATTTCAAGGTGAACTTAACTATCACTTTTTGTAGTTCAATTTGGAATTTTAGATAAGGAATGTGTTATTGCACTTCCTAGTTTATCCTCATGCACTCCAAAATTAATAATTTATCACTTTTAAAGCACTCACAAAAGAAGTGCAAGAAGCTTATGGATGAGTGGGAATAGATCCATGCTTAATAAACCTTGCTGTATTTCAGTTCATTCTCTGTATAATTGTGATGCAGTAGTGATGGTCCCCTTATTGCCTTCTTTTAATTATGTGATGTATCTAATGCATATGGGTCCAGCTAAGCCCATTAATAAGTGTCCTTACAGTGAGACCCACATTCCACATTCAAGTGCAGTACTAGCCAGTAGCCAGTAGCATGAAAATTATCATCCCCTCACATAATTCCAGTAATTTATATATGGATTTTGGGGAATTTGGGTTCTACAGTCCTCAAACTTTCCCATATTTCCATAAGAACATTATGATTCATTGTTGTTCACTTATATATATGTGGTGAGTGGAAGAAAAGGAGATCCTCAATCAGCAACACCCTGCACAAAGTTCCCAATACTTTAAGCTCTAAAGATATTGGTGGGGCAGTGTATATTCTCACTCTAGCTTTGATCCTTTATTTGACTTCAACTTTTGTGTGTTATTATAATTTTAATCACTCACCCCAAGTTCAGAACACCAAACCCAATTGCCTCAATATTATAAGTTATATGAACTTTTTGGGATAAAACTATTGACACACACAATCTTCTTAGTGCTGGGTCATCCCTATCTTAGAGCTAGGGTTTCTGTTTTGAACATAGGAATCAAAAGAGGTACATATTTATTTGATTAAAGAAATGATAAAACCTTAAAATTCTTTTCAACAAGATTTCATGGCAGTTTGCCCCCCACCCCCATCTTGATGTGAGGGGTTTCAGCAGAGTACTCAGAGAGAGAGGTTCAGAGAGAAAGTGAAAGTGATTGTTGACTCTCATTGATCTGAGTCTTAGTCACTCTTTCATCAATTACAGATAGCTTTTAGTTCTTACTTGAAGGAAGACATCAGGATAATATATACTTACTTTTTCACATGCTTACAACCCAGATGGAGTACACCTCTTTCTTGCAGTGTACTCTCTGTAAAACCTGCTTCCCATATATACTATATATACACAGAGAGAGAGAGAGAGAGAGAGAGAGAGAGAGAGAGAGAGAGAGAGAGCAACAGTGCCACACACAGAGCCCACTGAAACTGAAGCGTTTTGTAAAAGGGTGATTTTCAAAATTAACGTCAACCATGGAAGATAGAGTAATGGTTTCAAGACAATGCCTGTCACATGTTTAGATTGGTCAAATCGCATATTTATTCACTAGTTTGCAATCTTCTGTTGTGACTTCTGGAATAAATATTCAAGGTCTTGCAACTTTCTCAAATCCTTGCTGATGATGTTAGGCGTATTAATGTCATGTAGTTGGCTGTCTCTATTATTAGTAAGGTAAATTCGATTTGCCTTCCAAGTACCAATCTATTTAATTATCCATCACACAATATCATTATACCAATTTTATTTTTAATTTTTTAGATAAAAATAAAAAAGTTCTCTCTCTCTGTCTCTACTCTCTCCCTAGCTCTCTGATGGATCAGACTAATAAGAAAAGGTTATGTATATTCTATTTAAATCGATTAATATAATTTTAATTCATAATTAAAACTCTAATAATATAATTATACAACATATCAAATTATAAAAAAATATGTATGAGGTGAGAGATACTTATCATTATGGTTAGACAGCTTAGCGTTTCGTTTTTGTTTCATGTTAAGCTTACAAAACCTATGCTGTATGTATTATGTTCTTTATAAATACTCCTTGTTGGGAAGAATAAAATATTCAATTTTCCCTTAAACTAGATTTTGACAACCAAATATATACATAAACAAAATTAACAACCAAGCAAACATAGATCATCAGAAAACCCATTTCTCCTTGGATTTCATGATGCATTTATAAAGTATTGAAAGGTCAATTTACTTTTGAAAAATAGTAACTTTTATTCACGTTCATGGCACGTGGTATGTACAAGACAACCAGTACACACAGCATAGGAAATTGGTGGGGTTTTGGAGTACTCAAATTGGAGACAAAACACTTGGCCAAAAAAAAAAATTGGAGACAGAACCTTGTGAAAAAATTTCCCTAATTATAACTCCATATATTAACTATATTATGTATACATATAGGGGTAATATTGTACATTTAGTCTCATCCCATGAGCATGAGAAGCCACAGTACAAGAAGTAGTCTCTTTAGCAAGTAGAGCACATGATCATGCCACCATTATTTGTTGAGCCAAAAAATAAATGAAGTTGCTTTTGTTCTTCATCCTTGTATAGAACAGAGTCTTGGTACTGACATTGTTCATTGCATGATTGATGGATAGACCAGGTAATTATTATCTGAATGATCATCAATAACTTCATTACTCACTCATCAAAGGACTTGTACTTAGAAGATTTGATTCTGTAATTAAGCACATGAATTAAAGTACACAGCATATATTATTAGTACCCATCTGCTTATATATTATGTTGGTCACGTGCTGATGATGTGTGATGACTGATGAGTCAATAATATGCCAAGGTGGTTGTGGTGGTAGCACATTGGATTCCATTTGAGGTGGATGATTCTCTCTTTTAATTAAGAGAGAGAGAGAGAGAGCCAAGACTGATTAGTACCAGAACCAAATATGCTCACGAGAGAGAGAGAGAGAGAGAGAGCCAAGACTGATTAGTACCAGAACCAAATATGCTCACAAGCCCTGTTACTTGCAATTGTCTTAGTGGGACAGAGGACTACGTGATCTATATGGGGTGCTCCATCAAAGCTCATTTTAGGTTTAATTCAGATTTAGGCTTATTCGCCTAAATTTTCTTTGAAATTTACTTTTTATCTTTATTTTACTATCTTAAGGTTAAATTATTCCACTTTGTTTCTCAAACTTTAGAAATGACTCACAATAATCAAGTTTCATCAATTTCATTTATTAGTTAAGTTTTTATCTCAATTTTGATCCGACTTTTAACCCATTAAATTTCTACCAAATTCAACAATTTTATATTCGTTTTGAATTTATGTATCTTCTCTTTATAACTATATAAATATTATTTAAAACAGAGCTCTAAAACTCTAGATAATTGATAGAGTCGAAGGTATAGATGATGATGTAAAGTTCGAAAGTAAAGTGAAAAGATTTAATTTTAAGGGGATAAAATGAAAAAAAAAAGTTTTAGGGAGTATTTATGCTAATAAGCTTAAGATTTAACATACATTAAAGTTTTCAACTTAAAACCTAAATCTTTATTCTTTACCTAGGTACAAATATTGGAATTAACTTAATATATATAATTTATTGGGGATTGCACGCCGTTTGTTTGTTTGTACTTTGTTTGTAAGTGTTTCTTAAGAAAACATATGCATGTAAAGGTGTTTCTTTAAGAAGACACTTTTCTATCCCAAAACATTTTTGTGTAGGTAAGCATGCCATTTCATAAACAGAACATAAGCAGAAGAATGACTCTTATATTTTAAATTGAACTTTTCCATTGTTGTATATGTATTCAATGTAACTTGAGGGTGTTTCTGGAAATGTGCTTTTGGCATTTCAACTTAAGTAATGTGATCTGTCTTTGTACATTGCCAAATAGTTTGTTGTCAAATTAAAAATCATAATGAATGCTGCCTCCACCAAACTTTGCCTGATAGGGGGCCAATCACTCTCTCTCTCTCTCTCTCTCTCTCTCGGTGAATGTGTTGTGAAGAAGAAATTTGTACTGCCTGCAACTTTAACTGGTACACACCATTCAAGTAAAGATAAATACTTTGTCTGGCAGACTGGTACCAATACTTCAATCACACAAACTGTGCAATTTGACCAGGAAATTTTGCTTTCTGGGCCTAATAGACCAGGTTCAGGAGCATACAAGTGCCATTTTTTAGGTGATTTTGCACTCCCTAATTATAAAGGAGTACAGGTAACATTGCCATAGTTGTAATGTTCAAAGAGGTGCGTGAGAATCTCTCTAATTGTATTGTTGCACCTGTTTGGAGAAGTGCAAATAATGTACTCTTACAATAGTAAAGAGTTATTTGCAATTCTTCAAAGAAATGCAGTAAGTTTTTAAGAGAAAAATTTACGTGAATCATCGTACTCTCTATATTAGAAATAACAATGTTATTTAAGTTTAAAATAAAAACTTACATAGAACCGTTAAACCACATCATCATATACTAATGCAAAATATTAAGTTTCAAAATAACAAATAAATTTTATAAGAAATTAGACTCACCACTACATGTTTTTAATAAAAAATTCTCTCAATTTTTAGGTAGTGCAATAAAGTGTTTTTGTCTTAATATTTTAATATGAAAATAGAAAAATACTTTCACCAAAAAAATAGAAAAATATAAGTGGGCAACTTCATAGTATGATCATTATGACGAGAGAATTAGTGAACCCAATAAGCAAAACCCAAACAACATTGAAGAACCCACAGGTCGAAAAAAGCCACCATGCACCTGCAGCCCCTTTACCCATTCAAAATTCTCAACCAACTTCGACAAAAAGCTTAACCATTATAATCCCAATCCATAGCTCACTCAATTCCAAAAGCTTGTGTAGACTATCGATGCTAGATTGTGATCAATTCAACTTTGGTTGGACTTTTGATCCGTCAAACTTTCGTTAAAATTAGTAATCTTTTACTCATTTTGAAACAATACATTTTTTTCTTACAATCATATAAAGATAAATCAAAATAAAATTCTAAAACTCCAAATAATAAATGATGTTGCGAATGTAGATGAAAGTGCAGACTTCAGAGAATTTGGAGGACAAAGTTGAAAGATTTAACTTTTAGAGGACAAAGTGAAAAATAAAATTAGTTTCAAGAACAAAACTACAAATAAGTCTTAAACAAATGATTTTGATGTTTGTGATAGTTACCGAGGTGAAGTTTAGATTTGGCAAGCTACAAAGCCTCTATAAAACACATGCATCAGATGATATCCCATTAAGAATCGAAACTGTATTGGACTAGAGTCCCTAGACTTGGAAGAAAAGCAAACCCCTGGTTACGTAATGCTTTGAAACATTGCGTTGGTAAGTGAAAACGACAAGGTATTATGGCGTAAGTAAGCGAAAACGACATGGTGTTATTGTTGTTATATATGGTGTTGGTAGATTCTTCATTTTGGTTGGTACTTGGTACAGGTCTACAATCGTGCCTTTGACCTCTCTCTCTCTCTCTCTCTCTCCTCACTTTTGGAGGTGGGGGACCATGAAAATTAATCCCAAAAGAAACATATCAAACATGTTTAGAAACTAGTTTGATATGTATTGTTCATCTCGCAGTTAAAGTTTTAATGCTTAGAAGTTGTTTAATATGTAATAAAATATAAGAGTTCGATCTTATTGTAGGTCATACATTTGAAATTCTCAACCTTCGTCTTGCACATTTTTATATTATCTATAGACAATTACTTTTTTATGTACAAAATAAAGCACGCGTATATGTAAAATAAAATAGTAATTTGATATACATTATTGAGTAATTGTATATAATAGTTTAAATTTTTTGGGATCCCAAAGTTGAGTAACAACGACAATCACTTTGGGTGAAGGAAGGGTTTAGTCATAGTCTCTGATAAATCAACCACCATATATTTCTTGATCGATCTCTTTAATCTTTACACCATATTCTTCACTCACATGCATGCATGGTTACTGCTCAAAACATGCCTACACGATTTTGTCCATGTAAAGGACAACTCAATGGTATTAAATTATAAATCTATTGACTTCCTAAAACATAGTCTGGCTAATTTTCTGTCCTCATCATTCTACGATCATCCCCTAGAAAAAACAAATAATAATAATATTTTTTTCGGTGCAAAGAAAATAAAAGATTATATATTTTAGTGGTACATTCGCAGAAGCCTTTCCCCTAGAGCAAAAACATTAAAATTAGGTACAAAAATGGAATATGAACAAGGTGGTGGAGCTAGAAAATTAGGCAATCGAATCAAATTGAGTTCTTCTGGTTTGCAAAAGCATGTAGGTGGTCGATTATAGGCCCCATATAAACACCTTCGTGGTAATAAAGCCAAGCTTTTCGCAATTTCAAGGTTTTGTCTCATATTTTGAGTTTTCAATCTCATACAACAAGATATATCTTCAAATAATAATTAATGAAAAACTATTTACATTTGGAACAAAGCTACCACTCCTTAAATTGGTGTTATTTAAAAGAATTAAATAGATGGATTGGATAATTTTTCTTCTAAATATCTGACATTTTATATTCTCGTACAATCATTTTGGACAATATTTTTACTTGAGAATTCACTCGATTATTAATGATACAGCTTGATACCATATTTTATATATATTCTGACATTTTATATTCTCGTACAATCATTTTGGAAAATATTTTTACTTGAGAATTCACTCGATTATTAATGATACAGCTTGATACAATATTTTATATATAATATTATAATACTAAGAAAAAAGAGAGTTTAGATTATTGCGTTGATATTGTATTTATAAATGTTTAAAACTATATATCGTTTTTGGATGATCTACTTTTCCAATATAAATCTTAAAGATGCTTAACTTTGAAATTTAGAGCTAAATTTCAAAAAGACTTGGTTTTAAAAATAAGCATTCTTATTAGTAAAAAAAAGTTAGTAAAAATTTTATTTATATACATTCCTTATTAGTTTAATTAGTCCTTTACCATAGTTAAAGCGTATAGCTAAGTCTAACCATCTCTTTCCCATATTCTCCAAGACCAAAGCAAAACTTGTAGATCGAGGATGCCATAACTCTTAGTCCCAGCTACTTATGTTGTCCCGATTTGGTTACTTTTTGAAACTTAAAAGAAGCAAAGAGTGAAAAACAAGCACTAGTAGATAAACCACCATTAAAGGTTTAAAAGCCATAATATATGGGTTTCCTTGCTCTACTAAATTGCTATGATTTCCACAATTAATCTTTATGTTCAACCACTATTGAATATATTGGATCCCAATTATGCATATAAGCATCGTCAAAAAAGATGATGAAAATCGAGTACACATAATCATAGAAACTTAGAAAAAAAGGTTCTAAGATTCTATTAATTATTATTCTAAGAGCGTCACTTCTTTGGTTAATTCATAATCGATTTATCACTTTATTTGATTGATGTGGACGTAAAGTTCAGGCAGGTCGACCGTCCTATGTTTGTAAAATAGTGAAGATCACACACAAAAGCTAAAGCTAGCAAGCCATAGTTTCCAAGCTTGGTTAGACCAAAGGGTTATCTTTGACAAGATTGAAAACACCCCTAACGTATATTTCATGTGTTCTCTTTTTACTCAATTATTTGAGAACATAATGTCCCATTAGAATTATTTCTTTGGATTATCTTGTTAATTTTCATGTCTTGGTCCATTGTGCTTCATATATGGTTACTTGACTTCTATATTGGGAAAATAAACTTTAATTCTTACAAATGAAAAGGGAGACAGTGCATAAGTAAATGGTTATGATCTTCTAATAATGCAAATGTGAGATGAATTTTGACAACCAAATTTCAAGCCAATGGGTTTTTGAGCAACCTTCCAATTTTGCTAGTTGGCCGCTTAAACCAGTCCTCATGATGCTCACTAGGAAGTATATGATTTTTTTTTTTTTTTTGAGAAAAGGATTGAGATTTTAGGAAGTATATGATTGAACAACAAGAAAAAAAATGGTAGCACTATGTCACTATAATATATATGAATACTAGATCAAGATTCAATATATATATAATTTTTGATAAGTAGATCAAGATGGTAGTTAAAACAGGATTATTCACAAAAAGGGAGGATATGTTATTTGACCGAAAAGAAATGCCACATGGTTTCTCATTAGAATGTTTTAAAATTATATTTCCATTAATAAATAATTTTGATAAAATCATCACCTTTCAAGATGAATAATGATGTATGACACCCGAATTATACATAATGATATAATGTCCATTGCTAAAATGGGACTATATATTTAATTGTGCATGGTCAGCATACATGTGTATTTTAGGCCAATTCCATGGCGTTATACTTTATATATAGTTTCAACCTTGGACCAACCCATCCACACATGCATTCGTGGGTTGCAATTTGAATATTCCAAACTCAAAGAGCTTTTAGCCTTTGAAAAGAAAAGGTATTAATTTGATTTGTGTTATAAAGTATAGGGTTTAATGTGTGGATGACCACCATTACCATACATTTGATTATCTTGTAACCTATGCCTTAAATTATATTTAGTATTTGTAACCTACATTTTATGGTGGTTAATGATTTTGTATTAACCATCCTATCATTGTAAGCCTATAAAAAGGCACCTCTACCAAAGATGGAATACACAAGCATATTGAGAAACACTCTAGTTTTCTACTTTTTCTTTTTAGTTTATAACAATTTGTACGTTTTAAGTAATTGTTATCTTTGAAGGCAGCGAGAAATGGTATTAAGAACTTTTGTTTAAATACATCTTTGGTCTACGAATTTTGAGCGGTTTCTTAATTTCGTCTACCAATTTTAAAACAAGATAAAAATAACTCCAAAACATCCAATTTATATCAATTTATAATTTTTCATCCAAATATTTAACGAAAGTTGAGATGACCATTACACGTTGACGTGACACGCTGAATGTGTCATTACACAGGTGCTATTCTAAAATTTTAGAGTATGGTGAGTGTCTAACAGTACATTAAGACACAAACGCATATGGTGAATGGTCTAAACCAACTATTGGTGTTTGGATTCTTGTATAGAATGGGTTGGGAATGAGTAGGAAAATGATGGGGAAGGAAGGGAGGTGTAGGTGGTTTGTGGTGAAGCAGCCATTTGGAAAGCAATTGCGTTCAAGTCCAAGGTTGCTTCTGGTTCAATTTCATTGAGAGAAGAAGACGACACATTGTTATCGTTATGGGGCAGAAAGAAAACTGATCCATTGGAACACGTCTTGCTAGCTTCCACAGTATTAACTATAATATTCTAATTGTGAGAACTAAGAAGGTGGTCAATGCCTGATTGTGACCTTTGAAATCTTTGACATATCACCCCAATCCTTAAAACTATAGAAAAACCAGAGACCCAAACCGTCTTCTTACTAGATATTAGACTCATTGATTTTACCAAAATGCCCATGTCATCAATTACAACATAAAATGTTTATGTTATAACAATTTGTTGTGCAGGACTATTTTACATTGTTTTTTTGGTAGTATCAACTAGATCATACTTTTCACATCCCAAATCCCATTAGGTGCAACCAAATTCAGTAAAATTTTATTATCTTCTTCTCCATGGAAAAGGGTTTTCCTTGTTACAGCAAATGCATTATGGAAGCATATATATATATAGTAAGGAATTATAACCTTCTGCTACAAACATTTGTCAGGGAGTTTTGAATTTAAAATAGAGAAAAGAAAGATTATTCCATATTGTTTAGGATGATTTTTCAGAAAATGATTAAAATGGGGAAGAAGAAAGAACAAAAGACATAAAAAGAAAATTTAATTGTAGGCTGTTTTTTTCAGTGATGGTAACCCAACACAAGCTAGTGTCTTCTTGAAGTTTCAATTACCACTCTTTTGGTAATGAATGAAATCCAAGTCCTCATATTTGAGAGAGACACATCTTTCAAAATGGAAGCATTGCCAATATAGTATGGATAATATGTATGCATCAATACATTATGTATTAAAAGAAAAAATAAATAGTGTAAACTCTAAAGTCGTAGTCTAGTGTTGCTTTTCATTTTAACTCTAAAGTCTATGTTGGTGAAAAGAAATAGTGTTGATGAAGTAACGCATGGACATTGAAGGTGGAAAAGATTATTAAAGAAAGAGGAAAAACTTGGTTGTTGTTGGTTTCTAGACAACGGGGTTGCAAATTGGATTCTCTTTTGGGGGTGCTAAGTTTTGATTCATTTGTTTCTTTGACACATTCGTACAAGCACAAATGCACAATGTTCAAGACCCATGAATCAATGAATTCGAATTCTTGTTATATGGTCCCAACTTTTACCCTTTAGCTACTTTCGCTACTACCCTATATATGTAAGAACGATGCTACCTCTTAGATGCCAACTCACCCTACATTTTTATTTTTGCCCCCCTTTTTTTTTTCTCATTTTCAGTTGAACATATAATTTCTTGCCATATAGTCTAATTTTTGTTATTGTTAAATTTTAAATTTAGATTAATGATATAAATTTGTAGTTTATATTGGTAGAATATATGGCATTATGGCAAAAAAACCTTTATGACAGTTTGTTACATTCTCTAGTCCTCTAATTAGTGTTTTGGTGAATACCCAATGCAAGCTATGCCAAGAGGCAGTCATGCACTTCACATGCAACTCCCATTCAAACAAAAATATGACAACCCGTTTTTATCATGTTCACCAAGATGCCCAAATGAAATGATTTTTTTTCAGTTGGGTGAAACAAGAAGAATTTAAAATTTAAAATACATTTCAATATTACATTTGACTCCATCTGTTAATTGGTACCAATGGCCAGCTAATTCATGAGCCACAACTATTTACACCTTAGATTTGTAACTGAAATTACCCAAACCAACTTGATCTTAAATTAAATGAAATAATTAAGATTATAAATTTATAATCCTAATGGGTATTGATGATTCATTAATGATAGGGAATTTTCAAGAAGCAGCAGTACTTGAACAATTGGGTTGTCTAAAACTGTACAAACACAAGTCTACTGTGAAAATCCCAGGAAAAACGAGAAGGGTATTTATGGAAAATGGTACCCGCGCGAGAAAATGTGGAGGCGGCATCAGGCGTCAAACTTTCCGTCAAACCAAAACACCTCCCCTTACCGAGTCTATGTGTCTCTCCCCAGTCTTTCTAGCTTTGGTCTAAGTCCAAAGCCCCCCAAAATAGAATATTAAATAGTTTAGGCCCTCCCTAACCCCAAACCCAATTTCAATTGTGTGCTATTCTGAAAGTTACTAGCTATAAACCCTCTGGGTCTCAAATCTACTAAACTAGTTGTTAGTTGTTACCCAAATTTTAAATTAATAAAAAATGTATAAGATATGGTCTAAAAAGTACATACCCATAAATAAAATAAAACAAAATAAAAAATAATTTTTTCATATTACTATTTACTACTACACCGACGCATACTCTCTCGCAGTCTCTCTCTCTCTCTCTCTCTCACATAAACAGAAACACACTGTTCACTCTCTCTCTCTTTCTGCTTTCTGTGTCTCTGCTACAAGCCGACGATAAACTACGCGCTGGCAAAGATTCCCTTCTCCCCCTTGTCCACCTCCTCCTCCTTCCCCTTTTCCTTTTCTCCTATCTTCCTCCCCACAAACCCTAAACTCGAGATTTTCCCGAGCAACAAACATCCCCCCAACGGTTCCCAACAGTTCTCATCATCAGCATCATCAGCTATCACAATCACACCCGCCATGATTTTCGTGATCTCTTCTTGACCCACTACCCCTCTCCCCACGTACCCTCATAAAGTCACTCTCTTCTCTCAGCTGGGCTGAGCTGAGCTGAGCTGAGTTCATGGGCTGCACCACCTCCAAGCTCGACGATCTCCCGGCCGTCGCGCTTTGCCGCGAACGCTGCGGCTTCCTCGACGAGGCGATTCACCAGCGCTACGCCCTCGCCGAAGCCCACATCGCCTATATTCAATCTCTCAGAGGCATCGGCCATTCTCTGCACAATTTCATCGAACAGGAGGTGGGCAATTCCTCTGGTTCACCTCCCTCTCCCACTCTAAACCTCCCTCCTCTCCGCAAAGGCGATCCCGCTGCCTTTGTCGCTTCGAAATCGTCGCCGCCTCGCCACTCTCACTCCAATTCCGGGTCCCACCTCAACTTCCACTCCGACTCCGACGACGACGATGACGGCGATTCGGGCTCACTCCACCACTCGGACCACTCCTCGCCTCTGCATGGTGTTGGCCATATTGATTACATGGGTTCTAATCAAGAAGGTTTCACTTCGTACCCAGATGGGTATATGCATATGAATTACATGAGGAACAAAGCGACGCCGTCTGTGGTTTATCAACAAAGACCCATGAGCCCAGAGACTGTTTATCACATGGGTGAATCGTCTTCTTCTTCTGCATATCCTCCTTATCCTTATTCGAATGCTAGTGCCAGTGCTAATCCTAATCCGTATTATGGGTATTCCAATTACGGTGGTGGTAGTAGTGGGTATTATGGTAATTCTTCTCCGCCGCCTCCTTATGGGGCTTTATCGCCGCCACCAGCTTCGCAGCCTACTACGTCAAAGCCGCCTCCTCCGCCTTCGCCGCCACGTGCTTCAGCTTGGGAATTCTTGAATCCGTTCGAGAACTACGA
This sequence comes from Purshia tridentata, assembly GCA_003254885.1. Taxonomy (NCBI): domain Eukaryota; kingdom Viridiplantae; phylum Streptophyta; class Magnoliopsida; order Rosales; family Rosaceae; genus Purshia; species Purshia tridentata. Next base: position 30,865 of record QANT01001303.1, on the reverse strand, counting down.
CAAGTACTACTCGGCGTACACTCCGAGCCGGGACTCGAAGGAAGTGAGAGAGGAGGAGGGAATTCCCGATTTGGAAGACGAGGTGTACCAGCAAGAGGTGGTGAAGGAGGTGCATAGAGGACACAACCATGTGGCCGAGGGTGGTGGGAAGCATTCCAAGGCCGTCGTGGACGATGAGGTCGGCGGCGGCGTTGACCCACAGGCCTCGCTTTATCAGGCAAGGCCGAGTGTCGAAACTGATGGTGGTGGGGTTGAGTATGAAGTCCATGTGGTGGACAAGAAAGTTGTGGATGACGAGGAGAGGCGCGAGGACCGCGCCAATGGAGCTGCTGCATTCAAAGGTCGTCCCGGGTCTCGGGATGCTTTCGAAGTGGCTCGGGAAATTGAGGCTCAGTTTCAGAGAGCTTCGGAGTCCGGCAACGAAATCGCTAAGATACTTGAGGTGGGAAAGCTTCCCTATGGTCGAAAACATCATGGTGGGTACGAGATTATACACTTTTTAATTGATTACTATAATTATTTGCTGGCTTGCTTGATCTGTCTGGATAGTTTTATGCTTTTGGTGTGTAGTAATTTAGTTCCGAAAATGGAAAGATTATCGATCGGGATTTTTGTGTTATTTGGTTTTTGTTGAAATTGAAACTCTATTTAGCAGAGATTTGAATTTTTGAGTTATGTGGGACTATATGATCAGTTGCTTCCAAGAAGTTACATGTGGTTAAAAGTGCTGAGCCATCTTCCTCCACCGAAGTGTCTGAGCCTGCGCAATTGGGGTTCGATGAAGAATTGATGATGAGGTCAAGAAATCTCTCTTCTACCTTGCACAAGCTGTATCTTTGGGAGAAGAAACTCTATAATGAAGTCAAGGTATGCTGTTTTAGTTTGTTCCTGTTTCTAGCTCCATGTTTTTATGCCTTTGAATTGTTCTGCGCCATCTGAGTTTCCTGAAAAAATAAAACTTTTCCAAGCATTAACCATTAAATGAGTGTCGGTAGCCAAAAAAAAAAAAAANAAATAAGAGAAAAAAAAAAAAAAAAAAAAAAAAAACCATTAGATGAGTTTGACCATTTTTTTTGGTGCTTAACGTTTGCCTTGCTTATAATCTAGGTTTTAGAGCTTCAAGCGATGGGTGTGTTCCATATTTCTATCCTTCCTAATTTGTGTCTTTGTGAGCTGAGGCCCTAGTGACAGGTTTCCATTTTTATAATTTTTCAGGCCGAGGAAAAGATGCGGATAATCCATGACAGGAAGTGCCGTAAGCTGAAGCGCTTAGATGAAAAGGGAGCGGAGCATATCAAAGTTGATTCAACTCGAACTTTGATAAGGAGTCTGTCCACAAAAATAAAAATTGCAATTCAAGTTGTTGACAAGATATCTGTGACCATAAATAAGATCAGGGATGAAGAATTATGGCCACAACTAGATGAATTAATTAAAGGGTATGCTATTCTACCAAGTTCTGTGTCAATTGTTTGCAAGTTATTATCCTCTTTTGTGTTGTGGTATGTACTTGTGTCACTCACAATCCCTGCTATGAATATTTGCTCCTTATTTAGTGTATGTATACGGTGTTTCCAAGAAATTTCAATTATTAAATTGTGAGCCTTTTTTCTTGATTTGAGTTACTTTGGTAATGCTAGTTTTTGTTTATATGATTGTTTGTTGCTATATCATTGGCTATGTATCTTGTATAAAATTGGGTAAGTTACAACTAGTAATTTAAAGTTTGAAACATCTCAATCAGTCTTACTAATATCATGATGTGTTCGGTAATGTGAATCTTCTAATAAATTTCAGATGAAAAAAGAATCTTTTAGTATATTTACTGAATCATTCTATTGGCTAGCCGGCCTAGCCCTTGGTACTTGACATGTTGATTTATTGATAAAATAATTTGCTCCATGGGATTGGTTGGGGTCCGTTGGTACTCTTTTCTTCTATTTTCTGTTGTGAGAGTGTTCTTTAAAACTAGGAATGAAAAATGCCTCATAAGGCTAACGATTTGTGATTAGATGTTATAATTGATTGAGCCGGAAAGAGAGAGGGAAAGTTAGAAGAGAGGAAAAAGCTTTATCACAGTTTCCTAGTGGTATTTGTTAATTTGATGCTCTGTTCACCCACATTGAGATCCTCAAGTAGGACTTTTTGAATCCCTTGTGACAAGTATAAACCTTTCTAACTTTTTCCAAAATTTGAAATAGGGCCTTTTATTTATTCATGTGTTAAAAAACACCAATCATAGTATGAGGTTTTCTATTAAGAATTAAAGTACTTATAGTAATCAGCAATCTCAATTTAGAAAGCCCAAGTGTCGTGTACTTGCAGCAAGGGTACAGTGCTTTTTTGTTAAAGGATTGGAAATAGGGAAGATTGGCTAGGTGGTGAAGATAGTTGGGAAGCTTATATTTATCATAAACATAAGTTTAAAAGAGATAACCATGGTGCTATTGAGTCAAAGGTGATCCTTGGCTGCCAATTATGGCATAATCACCAATAAAAATCTCTGGGAGAGAGTCCTAGGAGAGTGGGAGGAGTTTATGGGAGAAAGAGTATGTGCACACAGGTGTAGTAACATTTATGGTTGTGGTTACTGTATTGGTATTTATGTTCCATTACGGGACGAGGCATAATGAGACTATTGTGGCTTTGCACATTTTAATGGAAATTATTCGTAGAAAAAAATGTTACCTCTTTATCAGTTTGTATTGGTGAAGGTGGTCCCTTTGCATTGTTTGAAGTGTGTTTACCTAGTCCTTTTTGGGAGGATAGAGAAATGATTGCATATGACCTAAAAGACTCATTCGTCTTAACATTTCATTGACCTTGGCAAAGTTGCTCTTCCTCTGTTTCATCTGGCTTCTAGAGTTTTTATATTCTTCCTGGATATGCCAGCGTCACCCCTTTATTTTCAAAGAAAATTTTACATATATAACAAGGAAAAATGGTACAATTTTGGGGAGTATTATAGATAGATTTTCCTCTATTGGAGAAGGGCTGGGAATTGAGTTTGTGAGCTAGTTTGATTATGAAATCAATCTTAACAAAAATGTTTAATCCTATCTAGTTATATGATTATCCTCTAACTTCTTGGTTCTCCCAAAAAAGAAAGGGACAAATTTTTTGGCCACGTAGTTGTGTGCTTATGTGAGTTTGACACAGTTGGTGTTGTTTCTGATCGCATATAGGTAACCTTTATGCTTTCATTTTCTCAATGATTTCTAAGTTGAAATTTATGTACTTTGTGGACAAAACAATGTGAAAGTCATCTGTGTGAATGTGTGATATTGCGGTTAATGGCTTATGCTTATGCTTTGTTTTCTTATTGGTGGAACTGGTGCGATTTCAGGTTATCCAGGATGTGGAAATCTATGCTTGAATGCCATCGTAATCAGTGCCAAGCAATTAAAGAAGCCAGGGGTTTAGGTCCTATTGGATCTGGAAAAAAGTATAGTGATTCTCATCTTGATGCCACATTGCAGCTTGAGCATGAGCTTATTAACTGGACATTCAGATTCTCTACTTGGATTAGTGCTCAAAAGGGTTATGTGAGAGCTTTGAATAATTGGCTTTTAAAATGTCTTCTGTATGAACCTGAGGAAACACCAGATGGAATCGTTCCATTTTCACCTGGTAGGATAGGTGCACCTACTGTTTTTGTAATCTGTAACCAGTGGTCACAAGCTTTGGAGAGGATATCAGAAAGAGAGGTGGTCGAGTCTATGCGTGTTTTCACCACGAGTGTGCTTCAGATTTGGGAACAAGATAAGCTAGAAATGCGCCAGAGGATGATGGCAAACAAGGATCTAGAGAAGAAAGTTAAGAACTTGGATAGAAAAGACCATAAAATACTGAAGGAGGTTCAGGCATTAGACAAGAAATTAGTGCTAGTCTCAGGGGATGGTGACAGTCTCTCAGTTGATGGACAGATTGTTTATCAGACTGACACTAGAAATAGTACTTTACAGGCTAGTCTGCAACGCATTTTTGAGGCCATGGAAAGGTTCACTGATAACTCCACAAGAGCTTATGAGGAGCTTTTGCAACGTGGTGAAGAAGAAAGGCTCACTGAGCACGAGAGAGTTTCATAGGGCTGTCGTCAGATTGATTTACGACTATCCCTTTTGCATTGGTGACTTGGTTTATTATCTGCAGGTTTCAGTCATTACGATGAAATGATCGGAAGGTCAAGATCCTTGAGGTGTTATTGTCATGGAGTTTAAAAATTGATTCATTGGCGAAAACCTTTCACTCCATCTGTTGCAGCCATTTTGTGCTTTGGCTAGTTAGCATTGCTGGGAGAAGAAATGGTTATAATCAGGATGATCTGTAAAAACTCAGGCAGCAGACCACATGTTTGGCTTATATTTTGGAGAAGTTGAACCTTGACGTCAAGGTAAGATATTATCTGGGTTGACTCAACAGTTTTAATTTTGATCGAGACAACCAGTAGAATTGATTGGCAATTTACACAAACAGAGACAAGGGGCCAGAATTTACACAAGCAAGATGCCTAGGGCCAAGAAGAAGTTATTACAATATTGCTGATTATAAACCAACTTGAACTCTGCCTGACACAACAGAAAGGATTCTAAAGCTGATTCTGGGCGAAGTTTTTACTGAAGCTATATTTTGTTGTAGAATAGCATAAGGAGCTATTCTCAGTGCTTTATGAATCAGCCAAATAGACTTTGCAATTTGGCAGTATATGAGGGATGCATTGAAAGTGGGCAGGAGCCTATTTTCACAAATCTAAAGGACAAGACCACATGATGTGCACAACTGGGCCAAATTAATTCATGTAAGCGGATATCCTTTTCAGTTTTGTATGATGATTAGTTTAGTCTGTTTGGCTTTCTTGGAGTGACGCAAGTCCTCCTGTATATGCCCAAAAATAATTACATGTTGTATAATATTTATATTCTTTCCTTGTTCTTATTTTTTTCAGTTTTTCATTTATTTTTTTATATTAATTATTGTACAGACACCCTTTGGCATTTGAGCAGAGTGACGGCCACCTTTAATAAGAAAAATGAACCAAATGATTAAATTTTCTCTTTACGGCAACATTCATGTGGATGGATCGAATGTGACAACCAGTTACTGTGAAAATTGAACATAAATTGTAGAATAGCAAGGTATTGAGCATGTGCCATTTGTAAATATATTTTTAATTTTCTTCTATTCTATTATTCTCATGATCATCACCACCTAACTTAAACTTCAATACCAATTTTTTTCTTGTGTGTATATAATTGATTAATATTGCTTCTTTTTTTTTCAAGCAGAAAATTAGATATGGATATTATTGAATATTTGTTTGTAATTAGTAGAGAACTGCGATTTCTTTCATTCAAATGTGCTGCAGAAAAAAGAGACGACAGTTGACAGTTGACGGTTGACGGTTGACGGTGTTGCAAATTCTATGCTTCTTTCTCCACATAAGTTCACTTTCATAGTTTCACGAGTTTGAATATCATTAATTACGTTTAAAAGTCCAACATTAAAATCGTAATTTAAACAGGTTTTGGACTTGAAAAAACCATGGACCAAAAATTGAAAAAAGACTGGGAAAAACCAAGATGGGGGGGGGGGGGTTTATATGTGAAATGAGTTATAAGAGAAATTTTGAAAAATAACCCTTTTAGATTTTCATTAAAAAATTTTAATTTTTTTAGAAGTACTCGAACCCCTTTCGAGTTGTATTCAAACTCTATTAAATCGACGGGTGTTCGAACTTAAAGGCTAAATTTCTAAAAAATTAAAAAATAATTAAAAATCTTTAATTGACACAAACTTTGGTTAATTTTTCAAATTTCTCCAGCTATTGATAGACTTCTCATATTTTCATCTTCACCCTCCATCTTGATCCATATCTTGTCTTCATCTCAAATCTCATCTTGTTTTGATATATTGTTTTTTCTCGATAATGGCATGAGCTTAATATGATGCGAAACATATTACTGAATTATATCGTGAAGAAATTCTTTGACCCTTTTGGCATGTATTTGGTGTATAAAATGTTAAACATTTTGGGGTAATCTCCTAGTCTGCAAATTGTACCCAATTCCAGATCACAATATAATAAAATGGGTTTTCCTTGTAAACCCGTCTAAAGCTATCATGGAGGAAAAGAACAATTATTTATAGCTCTTCGATAGCCTAAGTACTTATTCTCCTTTTGCGAGTGGAATTAAAGCAATGGACGAACCAACAGGCGACAACTAACCAGTCTTTTCTCAATTCAGGGTCACTAATGGCATTTTTTTAAAAAAAACTCTATTTTCCTTTTCCTTTGGCAACTGTGCAGAATCTTCAGATAGATTAGATATGATCTAGCTACAGAGTTTCATGTCAATCTCGAGTAATGTGCATGTACTGTGTTTACGGTTTTCTACTGTATTTTTTTGCTTATTTCTTGGGTAACAAGAAAAATTTTTACTACTCATTTTCTGATCTAGTAAAATTTTTAAGATAATATCATACGCATCCAGTAAACTCTATAAGATGTCTAAGATTACGATTCACTTTATACTCATCTTTTTATCTTTGAGTTACTGTGTGTGTATCTTATGAATTTGATCATATTCACTAAAATAAATGCATTATAATTAGCATGTTTATCATATCCAAGGTCCATTATTGGTACTTTTATGGAGGAGTTGTTGAGGTGAAAAGGGTATTTGAATGTACCACCTACACTACTGTGTGTTATATGATGATATATGAAAAGGTATTTGGGCATAATTCACTGTTGAAGGGTGCGTACAATGATTCAATGAATGATACTGTTAAAACAGTAATAAGTGGTCTGTCATGATTTGTCTCCACAAAGAAAATAAGAGGGATCTGGATGAGTTGAGAATATATGCTTCCCATCATATTACACTTATACACATCAAGATATGCATATAAAAACCAAAATCCAACTACGAAACAAGCTCTGGTATCTATTTATGATATGGTACAATAAGCAAAGCCAAAGCCAAACAAAGAAAAGCAACATAGGACAACTTAAGTACAGAAAAATCAATTGGCTTTTCTTATATACAAATCAATAATTCAATTGTGGTACAAAATAACAGGTCATGAGATTCTATGTTTGTCCAAACACATTAAAAGGTGTAAAACCAAAGATGAGGACTGCTTGTTAAAGCACACCACTTTTAATTACTAGTCATTGATTCTGTAATTTGCCTGTCACTGTTTTAGTGTATGTATGCCTTATATTTTAATTTTATGGTCAACTACACCAACAAACATGTTATTTGTTTATACATCTTTGCCTCTGTCTTTCATTTATAATGATAATAAACGACACACTTGGGGATAATTTAATTGATATCATAAACCTTCCAAATTTAGTTTTTTATGGGGGAAGTCTTTTGTGGGGTTTAAGGAAAAAAAGAAAAGAAAAGGAAAAGAGAATGATAGAATCTTATTACTATTATAGTTATACTTTTTAAGTTTGTTTATTAAAATTTATGGGATAAAATTTGGTGAGTTTTAACTCTTTGAAGTTTAGCTTAAGTGGTGTAGGAGAGTTCGATAATGGGAAGGACTAAGTTAGGTTCATGGTCTTCCCTACAATATAATTAGAAAATTGGATGAGTTATAAAAGTTTACAAAAAAGCTAAATAAATATGCAGAGTTATATATTAGGCTTAAATCAAATTGGATATAAATTAATTAATTAATTAATTAATGTACACGAGAGAGCTAATCAAAAGTTTACAATTAAAAGGTATTTAGACGAGACCAATATTAGAATATATAATAAAGATCTTGCCAAATTTGATCAGGCATGTGGTACACCTTATATTGTTATTAATATTAGTTGTTTCTTTTGGTTGTTATAGTTATATATCATTGGAATGCCACGTGAATCGTCTGTTTATATTAGAATATATAATAACGATCTTGCCAAATTTGATCAGGCATGTGGTACACCTTATATTGTTATTAGTTGTTTCTTTTGGTTGTTATAGATATATATCATTGGAATGCCACGTGAATCGTCTGTTATCGAATTTGGTGTTATTAGTTTATATTTCTCGTAAAGAAAAATAATATTAGAAGAAATGATATTATGTTTTCAAAACTGTCAAATTTTTTAGGAGCAAACACAATAGGTTGTTTCCCTACAAATTTTTTCGACGTCTCCTACATATCCTCTCATTGAAACCCTATCTTATTGGCGGAAAAATAATATAATTAAGCTAATTTATTTTTTCCGAGAATTAGAAACTAAAAATCTAGTAAAATTGTTGTTGAAGAAAAAGAGAAAGGTAACTAGAAAAACTGTAGCAACTGGAAATCCTTTTTATTACCACAAACCTCAACATTAAACTACCAGGAAGCTCAGCTGACAGAACACACAGACAAGACCTGTCTCCCTTTCTAAGTTCTCTAACCCACAAGCCACTCAAACAAACAGGCACAGCTCAGCTCAGCTCATGGTTTTTCTCTAGTTTTGTCTTTCAACCCCAAGAAGCTGAACAGAGCACAAACCGAGTCATGGGTTGCTGTGATTCCAAGTTTCTAACAGAGACGCACCCGGAGAAGGTCCTAACCCAGCAACAGGCCAACAACAGTCGAACCCAGGCCCACAACCCGCCTCTCTCCGCCGGATCCGACCCAGAAACCGGCGGAGCGCCACCCTTCTCGGAATTCTCTTTCTCGGACCTCAAAGCCGCCACCAACAACTTCAGCTCCGACTTCATAGTCTCTGAGAGCGGTGAGAAAGCCCCTAACGTTGTCTACAAGGGTCGCCTCCAGAACCGCCGTTGGATCGCCGTCAAGAAGTTCACCAAGATGGCCTGGCCCGATCCTAAGCAGTTTGCGGTATGAGTTTTCTTTTGCTTTGGCTTGGTTGGTTTTTTGGTGGTTTTTGTGTCGGTTTGTCAAATGGGTATGTGAAATTTTTTGTGAGTAATCGGTTTTGTTCTTGTAGGAGGAAGCTTGGGGTGTGGGGAAGCTGCGGCATCGGAGGCTTGCAAATTTAATTGGGTATTGCTGTGATGGGGATGAGAGGCTGCTTGTTGCTGAGTACATGCCTACTGATACTTTAGCTAAGCATTTGTTTCACTGTATGTGCAAAAACCTTTCTTTTCTTTTGCCCTCTTTAGGCTTTAGCTGGTGTTATTGAGAATGCCCACTTTTTAGCTCAACTTCTAAGATTTCTCAGTGACCCTTTTGTGACTTACCTCTAAATACATTGTTAAATGGAACCTTAAATAATCCGACATTGAAATGAATGATGGCAGTGGGATTAGTTTTGTATAACATGAAATGGTTGTGTCATTGATCTTAATTTGTCTATTTCCTTCTGCATGTGATGAGTCTGCTTTGGGGGACTGTACTTTACCTATTTCTTATGCATGTTGTTACTTAGTACTTAGTAGTATTGCTAATCCTAGATTATGTTTTAAGTTGTCTTTCATTTGTGGAAATTGTGGCGAGGAAGTTCTTACTAGAGTATGGTATTTAATGTGGCAATAGTCTGCTTGTCTTTGTACTGTTAATTAGCTAGGATGTTATTGTTTATGCTTTTGTGTCATATGTGAATTCAAACTGAAATAATATGACAGTTTTCTAAGTTTTTTCATACACGAAGTGACTGCATTCTGTTACATCTTACATTACATTTTTGGTCTCTGTTTGTTCCTGACAGGGGAGAATCAAACCATTGAGTGGGCTATGCGTTTAAGAGTGGCTCTTTATATTGCTGAAGCTTTAGATTATTGTAGTACTGAGGGCCGTCCATTGTACCATGATCTGAATGCTTATAGGGTTCTCTTTGATGAGGTATTCCTTTCTCAACTTTCATTATATCTTATGCCTTTTTCAGGTACTTTAATGTTCCTTATTATTTTGGGTGATAATTTAGTATTTGAATGAACTTGTAGGATGGTGATCCTCGTCTTTCATGTTTTGGCTTGATGAGAAATAGTAGGGATGGGAAGAGTTACAGCACGAATCTTGCCTACACACCACCTGAGTATTTAAGAAATGGTAATAACTTCTCGAGTTTAAGTATCAGCTATCAGTGTGATCATTTTTCTTGTTAGTATTCTAGTTTCCTATCAAAAGGGTTTTCCTGCATGGGATATGCTGATTCAGTAGTGGTTTATTTATAATGTAGGAAGGGTCACTCCAGAGAGTGTTATTTATAGCTTTGGCACTGTCCTTCTAGATCTTCTAAGTGGAAAGCACATCCCTCCAAGTCATGTAAGTGGGTTACTTTATAATATGTGGTATGCAAATTTTATAGCAAATATATCCTACGCCTTTGCTTTCTGGTGCAAGCTAGAGCCTTTGATGGTATAGTCATCTTGGAGTTGCCAACTAGAAGTTGTCATTCAAAGTTGAAATTAATTGATTACAACTATTTTGCAGTGGTCATACTAAAATTGACTGTTGGAAAAAGATGTGCAGATGTGTTCCTATCTTTGATATTCAAGATCACAGACATGTTAAATTTGAGCATCAGTTGTCTTCATAACCTACTCAACTTATAACGAACAACTATTGTTGAACAAAATCCCACTTGATTCCCTCCCTGCATAATTCACCCATCTTGACATTATGCAACACAGAACACTCCCTTCTTCTGTTTGCAAAACTATTGTCATAGTTTTCTTAATTTACATAAATCTCATCTTGGAAATTATGAAAATGGTATCCAGATTATGAACTATAATAATACTTCAAATATGTTTGGGTCCTCCATCATGCTGGAAGATAAGCAAATGTTTCTGTTGCTTTGATTTTGTTTGAGTTGTTCACCAGTTTCCGCTGTTATCTAGAGTTAACCATTGTGTTATATGGTAATACTTCCCATATAAGTTCACACTTCAAGAAAAAGATAGATATATATATATATATATATATATATATGAGATTACTTGGTATGTTAAAAAGATGACAGTGATGATATTTGCTCAATTAGTGCTGGTGTTCTTTATGATACAAGATAGACCCTCTAGTATATATTTGATGTCTATTCATATAAACAGGCTCTTGATATGATACGGGGAAAAAACATCATTCTCTTAATGGATTCACACCTGGAAGGGAAGTTTTCTACAGAGGAAGCAACGGTTGTTGTTAATCTTGCCTCTCAATGTTTGCAATATGAACCTAGAGAGCGGCCTAATACGAAGGACCTCGTTGCAACACTTGCTCCCCTGCAGACCAAACCTGATGTAAGAGACTTTTCTCTTATTGGATCATTAAATAGTATAGTTATTAAACAAAGCTGTTACTTTTTTTTTCAGTGCATCATACTTATGCATTGTGCTTAATTTAGTTCTCGTAATTTCATACATTCCTAGCTTTATAAAGTTGTAAATTTTCTTTATGGTGTACCCAGTCTTTCAATGACTTAATATGGCTGGATGCAATAAGAAATCTCTTTATACTCTACCTGAAAATTCTTGAGACCCGTGGATTGGAAATGATGCATGCAAACATGGATTTTGTTGAATACTGTGGCTGGCATCCTTGCCTTGGCTGATGACTTTCACCTACTTTGGGGCATTCCCCTGAGGTGCATCCACATATTTTGACATGGCCAAAAACTATGTTTGGTGCATCCACATATTTTGACCTGGCCAAAAACTATGTTTACATGATAAAGGAACACTAATTCTGATTGAGAATCTAATTACTGCAATTCTGGGTTGCAGGTTCCATCTTATGTTATGCTTGGAATTCCAAAGCATGAGGAAGCCCCATCAACCCCACAACGCCCCCTTTCAGCAATGGGTGAGGCATGTTCTCGAATGGACCTCACAGCAATCCATCAGATCTTGGTTATGACGCACTACAGAGATGATGAAGGAACCAATGAGGTAGTTGAATGGTACAAGATTGTCTTGCATATCCCTGTAACCTTGTTCATACAATTTAAGCTAAGAGATTTTTTTTTTTTTTTTTTTTTTTTTTTTNGGATTCAGTTATCTTTCCAAGAGTGGACTCAACAGATGAGGGACATGCTAGAGGCGAGGAAGCGAGGAGACTATGCATTTCGTGACAAAGATTTTAAAACTGCCATTGACTGTTACTCCCAGGTATAACTTTATAGTTCGTGTATTTTTTAATTATTTATAATTTTTAACCTTTTGGGTTGGAAATATGTCATGAAATCACATGCAAATTGGTGAAATGTCATAAGAGTGGAAAATTTTGTATTTTCAACTCTACGATATTGTTTTTCCCACTGATCTTTTTGAATCGAATCACTGCAGCTGTAGTCTTTAGTATTCTTATGTTGATTGAGATGACTATTCGAAGCATTTTGTTATATTTCTGTGTTAGGCATGGGCTCATCGAGGAAATGTAACTGATACTAAGAAGTTGGTTTCTTATGTATTGTAAATTGTAATATGGTATAATGTCATGTTCTAGTGCATTATATTCTCTTATAATCTTGAACTGGGGGCTTGAAGCAGCAATGTTCTCTTAGTGGTTACTTTTGATTTTTTGCATGCAGTTCATAGATGTCGGAACTATGGTGTCCCCAACTGTTTTTGCACGGCGCAGTTTATGCTATCTATTATGCGAGCAACCAGATGCTGCCCTTCGAGATGCAATGCAAGCCCAATGTGTTTATCCAGACTGGCCCACAGCTTTCTACATGCAATCAGTTGCTCTTGCCAAGCTAGATATGCACAAGGACGCTGCTGACATGTTAAACGAAGCAACTATACTAGAAGAAAAGAGGCAAAGAGGTGGCCGGGGATCATGAAGACCAACTCTGTAATAAGTGATAAATCCATCGTTCACCACTACCAATTGAAAATTGTTGTTGAGGCTACCCAAAATTTGTATAAAATTTGAGCTGGGAATCAAAATTGTCTTTCACAATTTAGAATATGTCTATAGAGAAACACCTTTTGTTGCACCAATGAATGTGTGCTTTTTTCTCTCTTTTCAGTCATGTACGACAGTACAAGTACCTATGGCAAAATCTTTCCAATAATTTTCTTTGAGCAAGTCATTTTCCGCTCGAGCAAATTTAAAAAATAACTTCAAATAAAAAAAATGAGCAACATAATATTGGCTCCAGCAAAATCCAATTTTGCTCGAGTAAAATGAAATATCATATTTCAGTGCAAAAACATTTAATTCTTGTCACATGAATTCCTCACATTCCCGGAGGGAGATGATGTTAGATTTCTTTGTATTGTGACTGTTGAGGGTGTAGAATGCAGCGTCCACCTTCTTGAATTCACTAATTTCTATCTTCCTCGCATACCACAAGTTTGGAATGCATGAATTTAGAAACCAAGAACCAGCTGCTTTGCTAGGGTTGTGCTTTTGATGCGGATATAAAGGTCGACATGGAATCCACCACCTTGAAAGTGACTCCTTCAACCCATCGTAATACGCTGACTATGGCCGTGGTGTCATGGCCCTTGTTTAACGGAGGAGGCACATTACTAAGGTTTAAAGAGAACAAAGTCCTCCCTTGAATGCCATTAATTGTTGATTATTGATTATCTGCCTTGAGACAATTGGAATCTTGACAGCCTTGAAATTTGATATGAATTATGCACAAATCCCATGTGACCTCAATCATTATTTTAAAAAACAACTCTTGTGAATTTACCTCTCAGTAGACAGAGCAGAATTTACATTGTATTTAACATAGTTCAACTGTTCAAGTACTTGCATGAATTCATGATACTAAATTAACATTGTGGATCCGGAATTGAATGCCAGTAAAGAGATAAAAGACTAGTGAAAATTTGAGTATATCATTATGTAAATCAATTTCATATAACAGGATCTATACATGTATGTACTTCATGTACAAAATCAAAAATCTAGTATCTAGTGGTTTAGGATATTGAGAAGGGAAACTCTTGTTTTGATCATTTGCCTAAATAGGCTCTCAAGTCCTTCTTCTTGTTCTTGAATGCATGATTCCAGCTTGTCAAGCTGGTTGTGTGCATCTTGTGCAATTTTGGGATGAGATTTGCTTGTCTTGATGAGTGAGAGCAATGCAGCATCCACCAATGAAAATTCATTTTCTTCTGTTTGTTCCTCACAAGCTACTTTTTTTGGCTGCATAATCTTTGAAATCAATGACCAGCTGCTTTGCTGTGACTTTGGCCCTGAGATGAAGGACAGCAGTGATTCAAACACTGTGCGAGTGACTACTTCAACATCTCTCAACTTACTAACAATGGCAATAGTCTCGTGGTCTTTGTTGAGGGAAGAGAAGGTGGATTCCTTCAGATTCCCCATAGCCTTGTGGATTGCCTTTTTCACCATCTTCCTGGAGGTCAAGTACTTCCTAACCTCGCTTGTGAGCTCAGTATCACCTTCTCGCCTTCTACGTATGATGGATTGAAGTTCCTGTACGCATCCCTTCGTTTGCAAGAGGGCATCCTTGGCAGTGCCACAAACATCCAAGAGCCTGAGAGAGCCATCTAGTAGCTCATTAGTCCATTTCTCATGTTGCTCTTGGGCTAAGGCTTGTTGGTTAAGCGGCAATTGAAGTAACTTGTCAACACAATCATGCAAGTCTTGTAGACCAGATAGTTTGTGGCTTATTGATGATGATGTGGAGGTGGCTTCAGAAGATGTCAATCTACACAATTGTGCATCAAGTTCTTCAATGATGGGGTGTGGCCTAGAGGGGAAGCTGTTAGAGCGAGTGTGATTAGCCATTTTTTCTTTGTATCTTTTTTTTGAGATGATGGAAGACCTTGTAGATTTAGATTGATGTGTTCATATGCATCTGCTTAATATATAGTGGTGGTTGAGGAGGGGGACATGGCATCTCTTCCACATCAATCATCAGTGAGAGGTAACATGATTTCGATTTCGATCTACATCTTCTCTAGGCTATGTTTATGCAATGTCTCTTGCCACCCCAACATACCAACTCTTGAAAGGATTAATTATGCATATAAAATCTCAACTAATACATAGAGAGGCAGAAAGTCTTATACATACAGATTCAATTATGCTGATCAATATATGTGATTAGTTAATTCATCTTATTTTACAGGGTCCTTGACATGATTGTTGTGCAAGGAGCAGGCAAGATGTGCATTCTGTATTAATTTGTGACCATGCATTGTGTTTCCACTATGTATTAAAATGGTTAGTGGCAGACTAGATGAATTTGCCTGTTCCCCTAAAACGGATAGAAAACCAGCACAGTTTTGCTTATTAGAAGTGTGTGATACTGTGACCTGAGTGTGCCATGTGAGGAGTGCCATTAATTAGTCCCATTGATTTGTTAATTTTAATCTGTGTTTGATTATTTCATAGGACACAATTGGAAATTGACAGATTAGACATCCATGTAAATTGTGAAATTAGATGGACTCGTGTGCTCGAGGGCAAGCAAGGCACGAGTGGATTGATGCGTTTTCACGTGAAAACAAATATATTCTCAATCTAATTGCTAAACCTTTCTAAAAAGATATTTTGGGAGTAAAAAATGGGAACAAAGGGAATATCTCAACCTTCTTCAATACCAGCCAGTTTTGATGTGGCCAATTGTCTCGGCGATGTCTATGCAATGTCTCCCCTTCACTGGCATCTCGATCCATGCCCAGTATTATTACATATAAAATCAATAAGTATCTGAACCAAGCACCTCCCAGACCTGTATATCAAGTTGTCTGGCCAGACACACATGTTAAGCCTGATGAGCATCTTGTTAATTAATGCATATATATAAGGTGGTTGTCTGGAATGCTTTATTAGATATATAGAATATATAGCAGATGAAAATGCATTTCATTAAGAAGAAAAACATAAAAATGCATATGCATGCATATGATATGAAAACCCAGTTGGTGGAAATTGAAAGATGGAAAATTGTCTTTGGTTTTTATATAAAGATGGTACGCGCCCACTCGTGAGCTACATATTTTATGTGCAATATATAACACACTGTTACCTAATTGAAGATACTCATGTTGTTTTGATGTAAAATATAGTTTGGTGATGGGTTGGTGATCCGGTGGTGGGGAGACATTGCATAAACATCACTGACAAAGTTTTCAGAACCAGATCGAAATCATGTTGCTATTCCTCGAGTTGTGAAGAAGATGAGTTGCTCTTGTCTCCAATACCGTGTAATATATATTGAGCAGAGGCCAAAGGGAAGGAAGGCAAACACAAAGACCAAGTTGAACATTCAACTGCAAGTTCAAGACCTTCTCTTTTCCATTAAAAGAAAATGGCTGCCTTTCCTTTGAACTCAAAATCATATATCCATGCTCGCTCTAACAGCTTGCCTTCAAGCTCACACCCCTATGTTACAGAATTTGATGAGCAGTTGTGCCGATTAAAGGCTTCAGAAACCACCTCTTCATCATCATCATCCATAAGTCAAAAACTCAGTAGCCTTCAAGATTTGCATGATTGTGTTGACAACTTTCTTCTCTTGCAACTCAGTCAACAAGCCTTAGCCCAGGAGTGTGGAGACAAATGGATCAATGACCTACTGGATGGATCTTTGAGGGTACTGGATGTGTGCAGCATCCTTAAGGATGCCTTGTTGCAAACAAAGGAAAGCACACATGAACTTCAATCAATTATGCGCAGAAGACGGGGAGGTGACATGAGCTTCATGAGTGAGGTTAGAAAATACCTTGCCTCAAGGAAGGCTGTCAAGAAGGCAATGAACAAGGCCTTAAAGGTCAGGGAAAGTAAGTGCACAGGCAAAACCCATGAGACTCCAGCGGTGGTCAACATGTTAAAAGAGCTAGATGCAGTGACTGTGGCTGTGTTTGATTCCTTGTTGTCCTTTATAGATGGTTCAAATTTGAGATCAAAGTCAAGCCGTTGGTCATTAGTTTCGAAGCTGGTGCAGCCCAAAAGAGTAGCTTGTGAGGCTGAAGAAGTCAAGAACGTGCAAAATTGGCTCCTGGAATTGGAGTCAAACATTCAAGATATTGAAGGAGGACTTGAGTGCCTATTTAGGCGCTTAATCAAAACCAGAGTCTCCCTTCTCAACATATTCAACCATTAGGCATGAAAATCATCATGCAGTATAATGGCATACAATTTTGTATAGATTAAACATCCATACTTGTATATGAATGAGATATACGTGTATTTACGTATTTTCTCTTCAGATCGAAAAGTAATATACACCTGATACAAAACATATCTGCTCTGTGTCATTGCTTTGTCCATCTTTTTTATTGTGCAATACTGATGATAAAAAAAAACCAGCAAAATGGCAATTCAAACTAGTGCCTTGTTTTAGTTCTCCACTTATCTTTTCCCATACATAAATTTCCCATCAAAAAAATAATAAACAATGAAGCAACTTCACTGAATGATCTCTTTCCAAAGGCTAAATTACTAGAGGGTGAATACACTGAACCCTTTTTCTCTTTTCCAAATAACATAGCTTTTCAACCATTGTAAAACTTACCTAGTCTCTGAAATTTCGTACAATTTAATTGATATTATAGTTTCCAAGATTCCAAATGTCTCAATTGCTAGGAGATGATTAAACACAGATCGAGATAATTGAGACTCACACGGTTGTAAGAATAATAGGTTTCACATGGCTGCTTTTCTTTGTGGGGGACAACCCATATAATAAGCTTCTTTGCTTAGCCTGGATTATTTTCTTGCATCATGGAAAGACAGAGAAGTGCCATATGCAGGTATTGCCTCCACTGTACACTCACAATTTGATGGATTAATCAATTAAATTTATAATATAGCAAATGAATTTGATCATCAAGAAAACAAATGAAAATGCATATGCTATAAAAAACTCGGTTGGTAGGAATTGAAAATGAGTGATTCTGAGAGAGAAAATGTGTGATCACATGATTGTAATTAATCAAATTAAATTAAATACTGTATTAAACGATAATTATAATTGAAGTTATATATTTCCTGGGCAGAGTGATACAGAACTTGTCTCCAGGTAGGCAGGTAGGCAGGTAGGCAGAGCTGGATGCTGGCTACAAGAGTTATTGCTTTTCTTTTATATATAGAAGATGGTACAATACCACTCGTGCAATATATATGTTATGGTTAATTGTCCAATATATCACATGATACTGTTACCTAATTGAAGATACTCATGATATATTTAAAGTAAATATAGTCGGGTGATCTGGTGGTGGGGAGACATTGCATAAACATCGCTGATATGGTTTTCGGATCCAGATCGAAATCATGTGGCAACTCATTGAGTTCTGAAGACGATGAGCTGTTTTTGTTTCCAATACCATGTAATATATGTTGAGCAGAGGCCAAAGGGAAAGAAGGCAAACTAATACACCAAATTGAACATTCAACTACAAGTTCAAGACCTCTTTTTCAATAAAAGAAAATGGCTGCCTCTCCTTTAAACTCAAAATCACATATCCATGCTCGCTCCAACAGCTTGCCTTCAAGATCACACCCCTTTGTTACAGAATTTGATGAGCAATTGTGCAGATTAAAGGCTTCAGAAACCAGCTCTTCATCATCATCAACCATAGGTCAAAAACTCAATAGCCTTCAAGATTTGCATGATTGTGTTGACAACTTTCTACTGTTGCAACTCAGTCAACAAGCCTTAGCCCAGGAGTGTGGAGACAAATGGATCAATGACCTACTGGATGGATCTTTGAGGGTACTGGATGTGTGCAGCATCCTTAAGGATGCCTTGTTGCAAACAAAGGAAAGCACACATGAACTTCAATCAGTTATGCGCAGAAGACAAAGAGGTGACATGAGCTTCATGAGTGAGGTTAGAAAATACCTTAGCTCAAGGAAGGATGTCAAGAAGGCAATGAACAAGGCCTTAAAGGTCAGGGAAAGTAAGTGCACGGACAAAAGCCATGAGACTCCAGAGGTGGTCAACATGTTGAAAGAGCTAGATGCAGTGACCATGGCTGTGTTTGATTCCTTGTTGTCCTTTATAGCTGGTTCAAATTTGAAATCAAAGTCAAGCCGTTGGTCATTAGTTTCGAAGCTGGTGCAGCCCAAAAGAGTAGCTTGTGAGGGTGAAGAAGTCGAGAATGTGCAAAATTGGCTCCTGGAATTGGAGACAAACATTCAAGATATTGAAGAAGGACTTGAGTGCCTGTTTAGGCGCTTAATCAAAACCAGAGTTTCTCTTCTCAACATATTCAACCATTAGGCATGAAAATCATCATGCAGTATAATGGCATACAAATTTGTATAGATTAAACATACATACATATATATGAATGAGATATACTTGTATTTTCTGTTCAGATTGAAAAGTAATATACTCTTCTGACACGAAACATATCTGCTCTATGTCATTGCTTTGTCCATCTTTTTTAGTTCTCCACTTAATCTTTTCCCGTGCATAAATCACCCATCAAATAAATAAACAATTAAGTAACTTTATTGAATGATCTCTTTCGAAGGTTAAAATTAATTTAGGGTGAATAACCTGAACCATTTTTTTTTCAGACAGCAGCTTTTCAACCAGTGTAAATTGTAAAACTTAGTCTCAGGAATTTCGTGCAATTTAATTGATATTAAAGTTTCCAAGATTCCAATTGTCTCAACTGTCAGGAGATGATTAAAAGCAGATCAAGATAATTCAGACTTTGTACCAAAAATATAATTGAGACTCACATGGTAGCTGTAGCTTCAGCAGAAGAATAATAAGTTCCACATGTATGATCGATTTGAATCTCCACATGGCTGCTTTTCTTTGAGGGGACAGCCCCATATAATAAGCCACTTCCTGGGCAGAGTGATACATGATGTATCACATGATTGTACTTAATTAAAGTAAAATACTGGGTTACATGATAATTGAAATTGAATTTAGGCTACTTACTGGGCAGAGTGATACATAACTTGTCTCCAGGGAGGAAAACAGGCAGAGCTGGATTGCTGGATGGAAGAGCTATTGCTTTTATTTTATATATAGAAGATGGTACCACTCGTGCACTACACAATTTTGTTCAATGCATCACATGATACTTTTACCTAATTGAAGATACTCTTGCTATATTATAAGTAAAATATAGGTGGGTGATCTGGTGGTAGGGAGACATTGCATAAACATCGGTGATATAATTTTCGGATCCAGATCAAAATCATGTAGCTACTCGTTGAGTTGTGATGAGAATGAGTTGATCTTGTCTCCCCTAGCATGTAATATATATTGAGCAGATGCCAAAGGGAAGGAAGGCAAACTGAAAGACCAAATTGAGCATTCAATTGCAAGTACAAGGCCTTCCCTTCCCAAAAAAGCAAATGGCTGCCTCTCCTTCAATCTCAAAATCTCATTACCATGCTCGCTCGAACAGCTTACCTTCAAGATCGCACCCCTTTGTTACAGAATTTGATGAGCAATTGTGCAGATTAAAGGCTTCAGAAACCACCTTTACATCATCATCTTCTATAAGTCAAAAACTCAGTAGTCTTCAAGATTTGCATGATTGTGTGGAAAAGTTGCTTCTTTTGCCACTAACTCAACAATATTTGTCCCAGGACTGTGGAGACAAATGCATCAATGAACTGCAGGATGGATCTTTGAGGGTACTGGATGTGTGTGGCATCATTAAGGATGCCTTGTTGCAAACAAAGGAAAGCACACATGAAATTCAATCAATTATGCGCAGAAGGCATGGAGGTGACATGAGCTTCATGATTGAGGTTAGAAAATACCTTACCACAAGGAAGGATGTCAAGAAGGCAATGAACAAGGCCTTAAAGGTCAGGGAAAGTAAGTGCACAGATAAAACCCCTGAGACTCCAGCCGTGGTCAACATGTTGAACGAGTTAGATTCAGTCACCGTTGCTGTGTTTGAATCTTTGTTGTCCTTTATAGCTGGTTCAAATTTGAAATCAAAGTCAAGCCGTTGGTCATTTGTTTCCAAGCTGGTTCAGCCCAAAAGAGTAGCTTGTGAGGTTGAAGAAGTTGAGAATGTGCAAAATTGGCTCTGCGAATTGGAGGCAAACATTCAAGATATCGAAGAAAGACTTGAGTGCCTGTTTAGGCGCTTAATCAAAACCAGAGTTTCCCTTCTGAACATATTCAACCATTAGGCATGAAAATCATCATGCATTGGGCATCCAATTTTGTAGAGATTAACCACACATACTTGTATATGAATGAGATATATTTGTATTCTCTCTTCAGATTCTAAAGTAATATACTCTTTTTACACATAACATATATCCTCTATATCATTGTTTTATCCATCTTTTTTAATTGTTCAATACTGGTGATAAAACAACCTAAATTGTATTCAACCAAGTCCCTTGTTTTAGTTCTCAAACAATATTTTCCCATGCATAAATCATCCATGAAGTAACTTTGTTGAGTGATCTCCTTCAAAACTTAAAAAACATGATGGTGAATAAACTAAACCATTGCTTAAGCCATCAAGATGTTTGTATCTTTTGCTTAAAAAAAAAAAATTGATGCTTTTAATGAATTTCGTGCTATTTAATTGATATTATAATCGTCAAGATCCCAATTGTCTCAACTGTTAATATATGATTAAACACAGATAAACAGATAATAATCTATAAGAATCACATGGTAGCTTCAGCCGAAGTAAAGAATAATAAGTTTCACACATGTGCATGGTGGATTTGAATCTCCATGTGGCTGATTCTCTTTGTGGGGAACAACCCCATATAATAAGCCTGAATTATTTTCTTGCATCTTGGAAAGACACAGAGAAGTGGTGGATGCAGGTCTTGCCTCCCCTGCATACTCGCAATTTGAAAGCCTATTCAATAAGTAAGTCAGCTATGCAATGAAAGTTCAACTTGTAATATTGGTTATGTTAAGCTGGAAAATTTCTGATTATTTGCTTTCATTTGCTGTATGTGATTAGTTAATGACGAGATAAAATAACAAGAAAATAATTGCTAATTCAATAACCAAGTACGGTGCTGGAAGTTCATCACAAAATTGGGACCACTTAATCATCAAAAGCCAGCATGTCAAAAGACTCGAAACAAACAACAAGTTCCATACAAATAGAACTACTTGCGTCGAATAACATGATCTGGATACTAATTTCAACGAATCAGAAATAAAACTAAAACACACAAAAAAATTCATTTATTTGGTTTTACCTTAATTTTAACCCCAAAAAACGTAACTTCAACGAATCACAACAATCAAAACACAGAAATTTAACCCATACATACCATATTTTGGAACCTCTGTATGTTTTATCAAGTTGGGTCACCCTCTAATGCCCCATTTTCCCATCTCCTTCATCAAAGTACAAATAGAAAGACTGATAAAATGGGTACTGATGATTTCAACTCAATCAACCTTGCATGGTTCAGTTTTGATCTTAACCCCAAAGGAGTACCCAAATGATTTTTAGTTACCTTTTACAGTTTTACACTTTTATTTCTTTCTAACCAAATGATTTTTAGGTTATAGTACCTAACCACTGATATATTAATTGGTTATTTCAAGTTTAGATTAGAGGCATGCATGTGGGTCCTTGTGCAAGTAATTTTTCTAGTTTTTCACTTTTGGTTTTGCTCTTGGAGAATATTTCATGTTTGTGGACTAATATGGGCACTTCTTGTAAAACTCAGTCACCATCTTTCTTTGGAATCAAGTTTCAATCTTTCGACTCAGATAAAAAAAAGTTTCGATCTTTAGATATGCAGTAGAACCCACTACAGAGATAAAAGTTCCTCTTTTGTTTTTTGTTAGGCATTTAGCAAGTTGATAAAAAGGCAATCAAATTGTTTGTGAAATCTAAAATTATTTAACATGATAAGTATCATTTATCAAAACACGATTATTTAACACGAGCTGAGAGCTGGAAGATATAATAAGCATTGCGGGTTTTGGCTGCAGCACCAAGGAAAGTACTACACGTGATTATGATGAGGATTGGCAGGTGATTGTAAAATGTTTTTTTTTTTTTAAATGTAAAATGTTGCATTCTCCAAAGTCCAATCTACCCGGTAATAATGTAGCATAGTACTAATTGGTGTATCAAGTAGCCACGTGTGCACACGAGTGAAGCATCCCCATCTTGTCTCCCGGAGAGGTTGGCCTTGGCCTGCCTAAGCAATTGTCCAAGTGGTTTCATTTTTGTACTTGTCTGCAAATTAATGGATAGATCACATCCCACAATGCAATTTTGAATCTGCATAATAATTGAAGCCAGCCCCTCGTGCAGATCCCCCATCACTATTTTGGCATATGAAGCCAATAGAAGCAATATCTCATGACTTGGTTGGAGATACTCTGAGATATGTGCGAGTTAAAATAATGCGGTGGTGAGTTGTAGTTTTTGAGGTGTTGGGGAGCATTGCATAAACATCGCTGAGATAGTGTTTTAGATCCAAATGAAATCATGCTATAGCCTCATTCATATATGATAGGATAAGATGCTGTGTGTCTCCCTCCACTCCCACTATATATATGTAGACCAGGTGTTGAAGGAAAGCAACAAGGCAAATTTGCTGAACTCAAACTTCCAAATCTATCTCTAGCTAGCTCTCTCTTTTTCCTAGCAAAGAAAAATGGCTGCAGCCTCACCTTTGAACCCGAAATCCAATTATCATATTCGCTCTATCAGCTTGCCTTCCAAACCCCACCCGCTATTTCAACAATGCGAAGATCATTTGTTGAGAGTGGTATCATCCTCTGATGCCACCTCTCCATCATCATCATCCATAAGCCAGAAGTTAAGTGGCCTTCTGGATTTGCACAACTGTGTCAATGAGTTGTTTCAGTTACCCCTCTGTCAATCAGCCTTTGTCCGAGAGCGCAATGAGAAATGGGTGGATGAGCTTTTGGATGGTTCTCTTAGGCTCTTGGATGTGTGCACAGCAGCCAAGGATGCCTTGCTACACACCAAGGAATGCGCACGCGAAATTCAATCCATTATGCGCAGAAGAAGAGGCGGTAAAAGTGGGTTCACTAATGAGGTCAGGAAGTACTTAGCCTCAAGAAAGGTTGTCAAGAAGGCAATCTGCAAGGCCCTGGTAACTTTGAGGAGTTCTGAGAAAAAAAGCACCTTCTCTTCCACCAACAAAGACAATGTGACTGTGGCTTTGGTTGGTGTGTTGAGAGAGGTTGAAGCAGTCTCTCTCACAGTGTTTGAGTCCCTTTTGTCCTTCATCTCTGGAGCAAAGGCACAATCAAAGCTGAGGGGCTGGTCTTTCGTTTCCAAGCTGGTGCTCAACAAAAGAGTTGCTTGTGAGGAAGAAAAGGCATGTGTGAATGAGTTTGCTGATGTAGATGCTGTATTGCTCTCCCTTGCATGTCAAGAAACAAGCAAATCTGACAACACCATGGACAGCGAGAATGTGCAAAGTGAGCTGCAACAATTGGAACTGTGCACTCAAGATCTAGAAGAAGGCCTTGAGTGTCTGTTTCGGCGTTTAATCAAAAATAGAGTTTCCCTTCTCAACATCCTCAGCAACTGAGAAAATTTTGTTGCACTATCATCATGAATATCCAAGATTTTTGTTGGCCTGGATTGGCCTGGATACTAGATAATTAGTTCCCTATGAATATTATTTGTACATTAATGAAATATACATGTAATATCTTTTGTAATACAATATGATATTACTCTTTTACTTAAATTGCTACTGCTCTTTTTTCTGATCTATTTATCATGAATTCCTGCAAGTACTGAAACTTTAGCATTCTACCATTTTCCTTCTAAATATTCCAGTTATCATCCTATAATGGAAAAATGAACTCCATATAGATGAATTGCAAGATTAAAAAAATTAACTCCAAACCAAGCTTACCCCCCTCTTCCAACAAAAACAAAGAAGCTAAATAAATTACAAAGTCAATTCTGGTATGTCAAACTGAGGTCTGAGATGTAAATTCACAGGAGCTTTTGAAATTATGATTAAGGTCACATGGGATTTGTGCAAGGCAAGGGTGTCAAGATTCCAATTGTCTCAAGGGAGATAATCAATAATCAACAGTTAATTAATGACATTCAAATGAGGACTTGAATCTCACATGCTTTAAGAACTAAGCATATGCTGGCTGTCTTTCTGTTAGAGGACAACATGATAATTTGGCATGCTCACTCAGTATCTCAGAGTATCTTTCAACAAAATATAAAGAGAAGGTGAAGTCTCTGATATGATCTTTCTTGCTTCTTGTAATATAATCCTTTTGAAATCCATAAAATCCATAAAATCCATATGACTTATCTTTACCAGTCAAAGTTTTGTTTAAATATGGGCCTGAGGCCTCCAGTCTACCAAAAAAAAGGTTTCGTTTAAATATTGTTTTTCCATGTAGTCGTGGGGTGAGTGTGGTACTTAATTTAATCTTTGGTAGGTCACAAATGAATAAAATTTGTGTAAGTTGTTGTTCCATTCACCAAGTTAATTTCTGATTACTCTGAATCTTGTTAAGCCTCATAATTTGAAATTGATCACTGCTCCTATTTATGCCTTGTAAAAATTTGGAAAATGAAAAGAGAGTCTTGGCTAGTGGCTACATAAAACAACCAAAACCAGATAGGCAGATAGCAGAAACTTCAAAATAAGCATTTTCATGCCAAGTTTTATGAGGTGATGGGATTCACCCTCTGGTTTTAACTCATGTAAACTAATTTACATCTTAATTATGTCAATTAACTAATGCTGGACATGAAGCTTCATCTCTGCCTTGTTTGTAGATCGAATATCTTCGATTACAACGGCAATTAGAATAAAGAATTAATTTGTGTTCACGTGCAAATGCGTTACATAAAAATAACATTATTGGTGTTGCTTGAAACACGAGAAAATATATAAATACACATTGGAAGACACTAAAGAATGGTTATTGCCTTTTTCTTGGAAATGAGGAAAATGTGTCAATCCACTCGTGCCTTGCATATTTTATCACCTCTGTTCAAAATATAATATAGCATGGCATCAGTATAAAGCATTATCCTAAGCTTCAGATACTATGATTTTATTATTTTATGTGTAAAAAAAATGGATATGAGTTGAGATACCAGTGATGGAGAGACAATGCATAGACATCACTGAGGTAACACTTTTCTTCTTGTATCAGAGAAGGTTAAGAGATTCTCTTTGTTCCCCTCATTTCTAGACTGAATTGTAAATTCAACTGAAAAACCTTCTCTTCTCAGGGTAGAAGAACAAATGGCTGTCACAAAACAATTGCCATGCTTACTCTAACAGCTCGCCCGGAAGAACATGCCCTCTCATTTAAATAAATGTGAAATCTGTCTATTTTAATTCCCAGTTATCTCTTAGGAAATAATCAAACACAGATAAGAAGAAACAAATCAATTGGACTTATACATGGCACTCACATGGAAGACTCAGATCTCAAACCCTTCAAACTATTGCAACAAATTCTGCTGGTTTTCCTTCTGTTTGGGGAACAGTACAAGTCATCAAGTCTGCTGCTTGCCATTTTTCTACAATATGGAAACACAATGCAAGGTCACAAATTAATGCAGGTTGCAGGTCTTGTATGCTCCTTGGGCAACAATCATGTTAAGGACCTGCAAAATAAGATGAGTTAACTAATCACATAAATTGATCAGCATAATTGAATTTGTCTGTATAAGCTTAAGCACATAAGAAGGACAGCTAGAACGCGTGGTTTTCACCTATTCACGTATTAGTAGACACAGGGTCAATGCCACTCGTGCTATCGCATTTTTAATTTATAGATTGCTGTCCAATATGTTAATTATGATTGAATTATTGTTATATTATAATACGATACTATGTGATTTCATATGCTTTAATAGTCAGTTCATGCGTTGGTATGCTGGTGTGGGAAGAGACATTGCATAAACATTAACTAGGGTACATATATTTATAAATCCAAATTGAAGTCATGCATGTTACCACCCACTGATGATTGAAGTGGATGAGATTCCTTGTTCCGTTCCTCAACAAACACTATATATTAAGCACATGCATATGGAAAGGAGCACAACAGTCTGAATTGTACATTAACTACATCTACAAAGTGTTCTACCTTCTCACAAGACACAAAGAAGAAATGGCTTACCATACTCGCTCTAACAGCTTCCCCTCAAGGTCACATCCCATCAATGAAGAACTTGATGAACTTTTGTGTAGATTGACATCTCCAGAAGCCACCTCCACATCATCATCATCAATAAGCCACAAACTAACTGGTCTCCAAGACTTGCATGATTGTGTTGATAGGTTGCTTCTATTGCCGCTCACTCAACAAGCCTTAGCTCAAGAGCAGCATGAGCAATGGGCTAATCAGCTCCTAGATGGCTCTCTAAGAATCTTGGATGTTTGTGGCACTGCCAAGGATGCCCTGTTGCAAACCAAGGAATGGGTACAGGAACTTCAATCAATTATACGAAGGTGCAGAGGTGAAAGTGCCAGCATCACAAGTGAGGTCAGGAGATACTTAACCTCCAGGAAGATGGTGAAGAAGGCAATCCACAAGGCTATGACTAACCTGAAGGGAATGGCAAACAGATCCACTTTCTCTTCCCTCAACATGGACCATGAGACTATTTCCATTGTTAGCAAGTTGAGGGATGTTGAAGCAATCACTCTCACAGTGCTTGAATCACTGCTGTCCTTCATCAATGGGCCAAAGTCACAGCCAAGCAGCTGGTCATTGGTTTCTAAGATTATGCACTCGAAGGGAGTAGCTTGTGAGGAAGAAACAGAAGTAAATGAATTTGCAGAGGTGGATGCTGCATTGCACTCACTCATCAAGACAAGCAAATCTCATCCCAAGGATAATGCACACAACCAGCTTGACAAGCTGGAGTCATGCATTCAAGATCATGAAGAAGGAATTGAATGCCTATTTAGGCAATTGATCAAAACAAGAGTCTCCCTTCTCAACATCCTAAACCACTAGATATTAGCTTTTCCATTTTGTACATGAAAAGCATGCTTGTATACATCCTCTTTTACCAATTTGATATACATAATGATATACTCTTGTGCTCAAATTTCTACCTACCTGTTTTCTATCTACAAGAGCATTTATTTTTGGAGACCACAAGGTTAATTATGCTGGCCACCATAAATTACTGCAAGTACAGAAACATTCTACCGTTTTGCTTCTAAGTATTCAAATTATCTTCCAAAACATGGTATGAAAATTAATGGAAAAATGGAATTCCTTCTAGACCAACTATAAGAAGAATATATATTAATACAAAGCCAATTCTACTCTGTTTACCGAGAGGAAAATTCACAGGAGTTCTTGACATCATGATTGAGGTCACATGGGATTTGGGAAAATGATCACAACTGTCAAGGCCGTCAAGATTCCAATTGTCTCAAGGGAGATAATCAATAATCACCAATTACTTACATTCAAAGGAAAGCATGCAATAAACATTACATATTCATGTTAATAACCTAATGGTAGACATGAGGCATCATCTCTGCCTTGTTTGTAGATCTAATATCTGGGATTACAAAGGAAATTAGCACAGAAAATTAGTTTTTTTTTTTCCATGTGCAAATGTGCTGCATAAAAATAACTTTATAGGTGTTGCGTGAAACAGAATAGAAAATTTGTAAATACACATGGGAAGACATTAAAGAAAAGTTATCGCCTTTTTCGTAGAAATGAGGAAAAGGGGTCAATGCACTTGTGCCTTGCTTTTTTTAACACCCTTGTTCAAAATATAATATAGCATGGCCTCAGAATACAGCATTATCCTAAGATTAAGAATCATAGTAAGTTATATGATTTTTATTATTTTATATGTAAAATAATTGGGTGTGATTTGAAATGGCAGTTATGGGGAGACATTGCATCAACATCACTGATAGAACATTTGGCCTAATCACTTTCACAAACATGTTATCACTTTTTTCTTGTATTGGAGAAGGTTGAGAGATTCTCTTACTCCCTTCATAGTTATATTATGCAAGGAAGAGAAGTAAATCACTAGACTGAATTGTACATTTAACTGAAAAACCTTCTCTTCTCCAAGTAGGGAAAAGAAAACTGACTGCCACAAAATCCAACTGACATGCTCACAGTAACAGCTAGCCCTCAAGAACACACCCTCTCATATCACTATTCAAATAATTGTCAAAACAGAGATTAAAAGAAACAAATCAGTGGGACTAAACATCGCATTCACATGGAAGACTCAGATCTCAAGCCCTTCTACAACGAACGACAATTGTGCTGGTTTTCTTTCTGATTGGGGAACAATACAAGTCATCAAGTCTGCTACTTACCATTTTTATAATGGAAATTAACGCAATTCAGGTTGTAGTCTTGCATGCTCCTTGCACAACAATCATGTCAAGAACCTGCAAAATAAAATGAATTAACTAATCATATAAATTGATCAGCATAATTGAATTTGTCTGTATAAGCTAGGATGCGTGGTTTTCATCTCTCCACGTATAAGTAGGCACAGGGTCAATGCCACTCGTGCTATCGCATGTTTAATTTATAGATCGCTCTCCAATATGTCATTATGATTGAACAATTGCTACATTATAATAGGATACTATGTGATTTTATATGCTAAAACAATCAATTCATGAGTTGTTATGCTGGTGTGGGAAGAGACATTGCATAAACATTGCCTATGGAACATGTATATAATATTGTATATAAATCCAAATTGTAGTCATGCATGTTACCACCCACTGATGATTGAAGTAGATGAGATACCTTGTCCCCTTCCTCAACAAACACTATATAATGAAGCAGATGCATACGGAATGGAACACATCAGTGTGAATTGTAAATCAACTACATCTACAAGGCCTTCTATCTTCTCACAAGAACAAGAAGAAATGGCTTACCATACTCGCTCTAACAGCTTCCCCTCTAGGCCACACCCCATCATTGAAGAACTTGATGCACATTTGTGTAGATTGAGATCTTCAGAAGCCACCTCCACATCATCATCATCATCAATAAGCCACAAAATAACTGGTCTCCAGGAATTGCATGATTGTGTGGATAGGTTGCTTCTATTGCCACTCACTCAACAAGCCTTAGCCCAAGAGCACCATGAGAAATGGGCTAATGAGCTACTAGATGGCTCTCTTATGATCTTGGATGTTTGTGGCACTGCCAAGGATGCCCTGTTGCAAACCAAGGAATGCGTACAGGAACTTCAATCAATTATCCGAAGGCGGGGAGGTAAAAGTTCTGGCCTCACAAGTGAGGTCAGGAAATACTTGACCTCCAGGAAGATCGTGAAAAAGGCAAGCCACAAGGGTATGGGGAATTTGAAAGAATCCGCCTTCTCTTCCCTCAACAAAGATAACGAGACTATTACCATCGTTAGCAAGTTGAGAGATGTTGAAGCAGTCACTCGCACAGTGTTTGAATCAGTGCTGTCCTTCATCTCTGGGCCAAAATCACAGCCAAGCAGCTGGTCATTGATTTCAAAGATGATGCAGCCAAAAAGAGTAGCTTTTGAGGAACAAACAGAAGAAAATGAATTTTCATTGGTGGATGCTGCATTGCT
This sequence comes from Purshia tridentata, assembly GCA_003254885.1. NCBI lineage: Eukaryota > Viridiplantae > Streptophyta > Magnoliopsida > Rosales > Rosaceae > Purshia > Purshia tridentata. Next base: position 440 of record QANT01001303.1, on the reverse strand, counting down.
CTCACTCATCAAGACAAGCAAATCTCAGCCCAAAAGTGCAGATAATGCACACAACCAACTTGACAAGCTGGAGTCATGCATTCAAGATCATGAAGAAGGACTTGAGTGCCTATTTAGGCATATGATCAAAACAAGAGTTTCCCTTCTCAACATCCTAAACCACTAGATATTAGATTTTTGATTTTGTACACGAAGTACATACATGCATACATCCTCAGATATCAAATTGATATACATAATGATATACTCAAATTGACACTACTTCTTTTATCTCTTCACAAGCATTCAATTCCGGATTCCACAAGGTTAATTTATTATAATGAATTCCTTCAAGTACATAAATTAACATTCTATGTATTCCAATTACCATCCTATTCATGGTGTTGGTGTCGAATTAGAAAATTAATGGAAAAGAAAAAGTACAAAGCATTGTGCAGCAG